>JAAGAY010146622.1:0-33151 GCA_011801015.1 Ardeotis arabs | reverse complement strand
GGAGAAGAGGAGGCTCCGGGGAGACCTGATAGCGGTCTTCCAGTACCTCAAGGGGGCCTACAAGAAAGACGGGGAGAGACTGTTCAGTAGGGCCTGTTGTGATAGGACTAGGGGCAATGGTTTTAAAATAGAGGAGGGTAGATTTAGGTTGGACATTAGGAAAAAATTTTTCACAATGAGAGTTGTAGATCACTGGCCCAGGTTGCCCAGAGAGGTGGTGGATGCCCCATCCCTGGAAACATTCAAGGCCTGGTTGGACGGGCCTCTGAGCAACCTGATCTGGTTGGAGATGTCCCTGCTTCTTGCAGGGGGGTTGGACTAGATGACCTTTGAAGGTCCCTTCCAACCCTAACCATTCTATGATTCTATGATTCTATGAATTCTGCCCTCATAATAAAGAGCCTTTTTTTTTTTCTGAACATATTACAGGTTTAATACCTTGTAGATGTAAGGGTTATAGATGAGAGGGTTATAACAATTTTCATGCATGTTACTAATTTTGGGCATTATTGCAGTTTTCACGAGTAGTCATGGACCACAATTAAATGCGGAACAAAGAGACAGTATCAGCCTGCTTCTCAGTTTTTTGCTTAGAAAAGAAGACAAGACAAACATGTATGGCAACTACCTGAAACTTGGGAGGCATAGGTGTCCATTCCCCCTCAGCCAAAGACTTCATCTGACCTTGGGAAACTTGCTTACCTTCTGTGTTACCCATTTGCTGAGCACATGAACACATTGTAACAAAGCAAATAAAACAGAGAGAAAGCAGCAGAGTGCTCTGGATCCCAGGCTAAGATAGCTTCCACAGTACTTTTCTTTCTCTCCCTCTCTCCTTTCTTTCTTTCTTCTTGCCTCATTCACCCCTTGTATTTCTGTACCAAGGAGGATTTTCAGTCAGTCCTAATTAACTTGATATCTGATGGACCCATGGTTTAGAGACAGAAACAAGCTTTTTGGACATGCAGTACTCTTGCACTGTGTGAACATTAGAAGTAATTAAAATCAAATCTTTATTTTGTGAAAATTAAAAATGACATTTAAATCTTCAATTAATTACATAGGTGAAAAATTCTTGACTATTTTGAAAAGACACCCTTTTTTGTTACAAGGCCACTCAAGACAGAGGAAGTCTTGTGTGATGGATCATCTGGTCTGAGACTTTGCATATCACAGAGTTTTAATTCAATATATTCTTGTGTTTACTGCAGCATGTCTTATAATGAAACATCAAATCTGAAATTTCTCTTTGCAGTGGTAGAATATCTACCAAAAATTCTGTTAAATCATTTATTTTCATTGTTTTAGTTTCTTTCTCATTTCAGATTAGAAGTTGCCCAGATTGCCTTCTGACCAATGCATTTATTTTTTTTTTTGTTCCAAGATTCCAGAAGCAGTCTTTTTTTCAGCTTTTTTTTCCCCCCAAATGTCACTTAACCCTCTCCTTAATAACTTTATAGATGTGTCACTTTGACCAATTTTTTACAAGGCCTGTTTTTCAGTCTTTCCATTTTTTTCATGGCTCTTCTCTGATGCCTGATCAGTTTTAAATTATTTCGTGAATAAAACTATAATTTTTAAATTTTGTTTATTCTGTTGCACCAGAGTACATTATAATATATAGGCAATTTTTACAATACTGTGAAAATTAAAATTCATGTCACTCAGCATTTTCATAGAATTGCCTATTGACAACACTGAATGTTAGAAATTTATTAATTAAGCCTGAATAAAACACGTAATTGTCCTTCAAAATAGTAGATTCGGTTTTTTATTTGCCTTTGGATTCACATGTCAGTTGTTCCTCTCCAACAATGAAGGCTGGAAACCTTTTTTTCATGAAATATCTATTTGTGATCATACGCTGTCAGTAACTAAGTTTTGCAAGGGAAAAAAAGGAAATGTGATATTTTCTAAAATAACCAACACTGTAAGCACTGAATAGCAAGCGAATATGAGCACAAATTATCTTACATATTTTCAGATGACCTTTCTTTTTTTTTTTTTCTCTTAAATCCCCTCCTACTACTTCTGAAATACAATATCTGTTGCCACGATATAACCATGACATCAGCAGGGCAGAACTCTGTCCTCTGGCAGACTTGTCACTATTGCCACGGTTGTGGACAAGTGTAAATTCCCACCCTCACAAGGTGACGTGGGTCTGTCTATACTGCAGCCTGTAAACAGGTCACATACGTAAAATCTATGCCTCAAATGATGTAAACTAAACAAAAATATTAATACAAGAAGAAGCAAGTGTAGGCTGGTGCTGAATAAATAAGTTTGCTAGAAATAGAAGAGCAAATGAGACTGCAGAACAGCTTTCAATAGGAGTCCTGGGAATGGAAAACCTATCACACTAAATAGTGTGATAAATCTATCTACAGAAAGCCTATCACACTAAAATAGTCTGATAAATTTATAAACAGTGGACTGGATTTAGGAGATGACCTAATCTTATGCCCTCTATTCCTGTACAATCAAAGAGAGGATACTCTGGTTTAGCTAAAGTTTTCTGAAACTTGTGGGCAGATTGTACAAATTGTGACTCTTCCTTGTAATTGAGTTGAATTTTGGTAAGGCGAGAAGTTCTCCTCCTTATAACACCCACCTTTTACTTATTCTACCAAAATTAGTTGTATAAATTGATACTTTTCCCAGGTCTGTGTTAAATAGACCTTTCCACAGCAAAATCATCTCAGCTGATATTGTCATTACAGGAGTGGTCTGCTGCTTCTTTGGCTAAGTTATTCCACACGCTTGGGCATCCTGCCAGGGAAAAAGCAGCTGACTTTCCCACCAGCCCGCCTGCACACAGCCAGGCGTAAGAGGCAAAGCCCTGGGGTGTGAGTAGCAGCACTGTGGGAGGTCACTGCAGAGACACCTCCTCTGCTGCGACTCACGTGTGGAGCACGCACAGGACTTGGCTGCTTCACTCTCCCTTGTCTATCACAGTGTTCCGAGACAGTTGCATCTTTTGTGCCTCACCTAATACTGTTCAATATACACATCACACGCTTCTGTTGTGGTATGAATAGGACATAATGTTCCAAGAGGGTGTCCTGGTTTCGGCAGCAATGGGGTTAATTTTCCTCTCAGTAGCTGGTGTGTTTTGGATTTGTGAAGAATGTTGATAAACACCCTGATGATACTGGTTGATGTGAATGAGACCAAGGAGACTGTCCTGCTTTCCAAGTCTCGCTAATGTGCAGATGCAGGAAGCTGGGAGAAAGACAGACAGAATAATTGACCCAAACTGGCCAAAGATAGTATTCCATGCCATAAACATCATGCTCAGTGTATAAGTGGGGGCAGGCCAGGGTGGGTATCTTCCTTCCTGGCATCCATCTTTCTCCCTCATTTGCTGGCATTGTTACCTCTACCTTGCTGGCTCCCTTTTGCTCCTCTGCTTGCCGTTCAGTTTTGTTTCCGTGATCGCTGCTCAGGATGGGCTGTATCGGTCATTGGGATGTTGGGTGGTGAGAAAACATATATTGTTCATTTTGTATATTTGAATATCCTTATATTCTGTTGTTATTGTAGTTTTCCTTTGCTATGTTAGTGAACTGCCTTCATCTCAACCCACGAGTTTTCCTTCCTTCCCAATTCTCTCCTACATCCCACTGGGGAGGGGGAGGGGGAGCGAGAAACTGTGTGGTGACCAGGGCTAAACCATCACAGAGGGAAATCCTACTGTCCTTCCACAGCCTGACAGAAGAGCAGGTATTTTTGATGCAAGTCAGGCTTTTTCTATCTAAATGCAGCAGTGCATCCCTTTGTTAAAAAGGACACCGCAGAGTTCTCCATTTGCAGTGCCAGCCAGCCTTTTCATTGCCAGGCAGAGGGAAAATGTGTGCTTGTAGAAGCTTCATCAGGCATTTTGCTTTATTGCTGGCTTTGTTGCATGAGGTCTTTGGCTATTACTGGTAGTCATGTAGCTCTTTAAAGTCTGTGCTATGGAAACTAATTAATTATGGAAAGACAACAAAATTAATGCAATTATATCAGCAAAACAAATGTAGTTTTTCTCCCACTGGGCAACTGAAATGAATGTTGGGCTCAGCAGATACTCTGAAGTTGTTCACAAAGTCCTTCCTTTTCTAGATTCTCTTTTTTCTGCTGTGGTGAATTTCTCAAAGGCTGCTGCTGAATTTCACAGGAGACTTGAACAAGTTGACAAGGAAAAGTAAGTCTGAAAAAAATTATATATAAAAATATATATTTTTAAATATATAAATATATTTATATCTGCCTTAGGTACCCAGGATGGCAGATCTTTCTTTCCAGTGACTAAACAAGGAGTCTCTCTAATTAGTGTAGGATAGAGCCCTTGAACTCTGAGAGAGGCAATGTTTGCTAACATGAATGCTGCTTGCTGTGATGAATAGTATCAGCTGTAGAGCTTATTACTGGTATCAGCTTGACATTAAAATTATTATGATACATGGAATGGCTGGTAGCAGTGAAAGTTATAGTTGGACTGAGCTCTGTATTTAGACATCTACATTTGAGTGTTGTAGGTGATGCCAGAATTTGTACTTTCAGCACATCTCACAGAGACAAGATGATGCTTCAGAGTATCTAAGATATCCATATGATGCTTGCAAACCTGAGGGCCCTATTGGCCACTGGTGCCCTCTGAGTGTGGTGGCTGGAGGCCAGGTGCTGCTAGGCAGCTAGTACAGTACTAGATAGTTGTGTCTGGGCAACTGAATCCCATTCTTGCTATGTTACTGTGTAGATCAGAGCAGGAGTTTGGACACTTGGCTTATGGGTGACACTTGACTTATGGGTGGACACCAAAATCTATCTGTCTTCATCTTGACCTAAATCTCAGCCTTTCTCTCCTGTCTGCTAAGGGGGATCTTTCTAGTGCCATTTCATACTGAGCAAGTATCTGACACTCTTAGAAATGCTCCCATTTCATTTTGCATAGTGTGAAATCTTGCAGTTGAGTTCTCTAACACAGAAAAGCTAACGCATTGCTATAACACGTATTGAGTATCTCAGTTTGCAAAACCTCATCTTTTTGCAAACTGTAGATCATGTTTGTCATTTTTTTCTGTCCACAAAAGGGGAAAAGTGTTTAAATGAAACGGGGAACTCATGTTTCCTCATTGTGTGAAACATCTGTCTCCATTTTCTGCAGTCCAGTCGCGGTGCGAATCATGAACGATCAGCTG
This sequence comes from Ardeotis arabs, assembly GCA_011801015.1. Taxonomy (NCBI): domain Eukaryota; kingdom Metazoa; phylum Chordata; class Aves; order Otidiformes; family Otididae; genus Ardeotis; species Ardeotis arabs. The sequence continues at coordinate 27,965 of JAAGAY010146622.1, read as the reverse complement.
ATGTTTGTAGAAAGAGCTTTCATTGATCCTCTTGGCTTACCAGGAAGGAAGTTTTACAGGTGAGGCAATAAGTTTCTTGACCAGCTGTCTAAGGCACTGTATTTTTGCAGGTGAACTCCACCCTAACTTATTGGCCAGTTGAACTGCTGTATAGGCCTCAAATGGGAATTACAGCTCAACAGATTCTGGTTTAGGTACAATCCAGTAAGTACTGGACTTTGTTTATAACCCACAAGGAGAACTCCTTGGCTGTACCAGTCTTGTGGGGCCTAATTCCTCTTCCTGGGTCTGGCACTCTGTTTTTATTAGCCACATTAGTCACATAAGTCTGTGACTTTTATTTGCAGGTGTGTAGTACAAACTTGTACAAAGTGAGGATTCGGTGGAGAATCAACTGTATGGAAAGAAAGGAGAAACGAGGGTAGAATAAAAGGGAGAAGAGGAGGAGAACAGATGAGTAGTGAGGGTCAGGTGAAGAGAGCAGTCCAGAAGAGAGAGCTTGGAGAGCGTGCTGTTTGAGCACAGGACAGAAAAAGGCCCATGAGCTGTGCTGCACAGTCCCATCTGTCCCAGCTTTGGCTGCTTCTATAGATGCTCCTATTAGCTTACATCCTTAAGGAGTTATTCTTGAAGTTTTCTCTCTACAAGCACATGGGCACAGAGAAAGACAATATTTGGTGCACCACAATACCCTCCATGGAAAACCAGTGCATTGATCAGTAACACTGGACAAGAAGCTAGCTTCCAGTGCCAGGTGTGTCACTACCTCGCTTTGCTCTCAGTATCCCCCTTTTCCTGATGACTGGATATCTCTGACTCACCAACTGATGGCTTTCACACCAAGCCAGCAGTCCCTCAGGCAGGTAGAATTGAGAATCACAGTTCCTGCTAGGATAAACTGTGGTTCACGCTTTTGGAAGAATGAAATGGTTGTTTTCTACGGTCCTTCTTGTTGGGTGTTAGGTATAATTTAGAGCTGTCTGGATTTTTTTTTTTTTTTTTTACTTGCTTGCATTTACTAATGTAGTGTTTATTTTTATTTGGGAGACCTCTTTCCCATGCTACAAATGTGCTTTAATAATTCACATACTGATGAACTTGGCAATGTTAGGTTGGACTCACTGATATTAAAGGTCTTTTCTGACCTAAGTAATTCTATGATTTTATGATTCACATGAACAAAATCAATTTAAAAGCAGATCTGCAACTGTTCATTACTTAAAAAAAAAATCCCACCAACAAATAAAACTGATACTTTTGCTTATTTCTGTTTCAGTATAATCAGTTCTCTGAAAAATTCCTGCTCTTCTCAAGAATTCTCCCATAGATTTTCCCCTCTTTTCACATTCCTTCCCCAGATCTGCCAATCATTCAATTTTTTAGTTACTTTTTGAGGTTTCTATTCCACATTTTCTCATTATACACTCCTAACTAGTATTATTCCCTGTTCCGGACTGTCACATTAGTTCAACAGTTTTGCTGAGCTTCCATTTTCAAAAAAAATTAACTTAGTTTCATTCCTAATTCAACAAACACATCAACTCTTCCCAAGGAGCAGGCTACGTGTCCTAAATCTGTGCCCTTTCCCATAGATTTTGCTCTTAGGCCTGCTTCCTCCTGTCCTTTTAAAGACAGCTGCAGGTAGATTTCCCGTGTATTGAGCCAGCTCTGATCTTCACAGGCTTCATAGCTGCTTTATGTAGCAGACATACAGTTCCCTGCAGTGAACACGCACACCATTAATGGTTATTTTATTTAGCGTACCTACATTTTTTTTCTTCTTTCCCCACAGACACATCATCTTTGCTCCAAGCAGTCACAACAAGTATGCTGGAGAGTCCTTCCCAGGGATCTACGATGCCATGCTCGATATCGAAAGCAAAGCTGATCAGCATGAAGCCTGGGAAGAAGTAAAGAGGCAGATTTCCATCGCAGCCTTCACTGTGCAGGCAGCTGCAGGGACACTGAAAGAAGTAGCATAGGGTGATGGCTTTGAAAAGCTCAGTCAAATATCAAAGTCTGAAATGCACTGTAATTAGGCTACTACAGTGACCCAGTCTCTCCTGACAGCGTCCTGTATCTGAGTTTCCAGCTTTCTGAATGCGTGCAAGTGTACTGGTAGGGTGAGCAGGGGCTCCATGTATCAAAGAGCTCCTGAACTAGAAATTACTGCTTCTCTGATACTGACCAAACTGTAGCTTTAAGAACTACCCTAGATGGAAGCAAATTTGAGGGTGGAGAGAAGGAAGAATCAGTTCCCAATTAATTTTTTGAAAGATCTGCCTATTTTGAGGACCCAGTATTTTGGATGTAGTTACAAAACCAGTTATTTGCCAAGCTACCTGTAAATCTTGACCGTAGCAGTGATCAACAGCATACATTTCAAGAGCAAAAATACAACACTCCTCAGCACATGCATTTTTCTTGTTCTGATAAATACTTTTATAATATAAGACACCAAAGGAATCTCTGTATTTTAGAATCTATTCTGCAGGACTGGTGAGTGTTCATTATACTGATTTGTTTTCTTTTCCTGAAAAGATAAAATACTGATCCTCCTGCTGATTGCAAGGCAGTACTAGCCATTCTTGATAATCAGAGAAAACAGCTGCTTATAGGCAGAAATCCAAAAGCATTTTCTCAGGAAGTGAGTGTCCATCCCTCTGAAAGACACTGTGCACCTCCCTCCTTTATTTGCACACTGGAATACACAGATTGTGAGGGATAACCAAAAGCTGACCTCCCTGCTCCTTTTGGCACTTTCACTGGTCCCAAACCCATGGCAGCTTTTGTTCCTGTTTTTTTCCTGGGAGATCCCTTTCATGCAGATGTCTTCATCCAGTCGAGGAAGATGGAGGACGTTGTCACTATCGGCATGGGGCTTGAAGTTATTCTGTCTTTAAATAAGGCCTGAAGAAAGTTTCCCATCAGGAGTTGCATTTGCATTCAAAGAGGAACTGAAATGCATGAGAATTGTACAAAACTTTTTAATTTGTTAAAAAAAAATCTTGCTTCATTTGCCCTTTAAATGTACTTCTCATCCACATGCTTTGTAACTAATAAAATTACTAGAATTTTATTAAATCACATTCCAATTTGTGGGCACTGATACTAACCAATTTCTTCTCTTATGTAAAATATAGTACAGTTTTTCTCACAACCATAAATTGCACCAGGTTGTGGGAATAAAATCCTTTTTGTTTTATGGAGAATAGAACAGATGTGGTACTAAAAAAGACAGATTCAGAGAAAGAGGACAGAGGACATAGCAATTACTAGGCTACAGAAAGAGTTGTTCTCATCTCAGATGCCTTGAATTCAGACAAGGGAACCAGAAATTACTATAGTTCAGTCCCTTGGGAAGTTCATCTGGGAAGTTCATATGCCACCAAGAAGAGGTTTTCATTGGTATCGCTTCCAGTAAGCCTCTCTCAGAGATGAAGAACTATGTACCGATGGATGTTGTGCTCATAATTTGCTCTTAAATTGCTTTTCACAAATCAAGCTTTAGGCACATGAGGAGGAAATTACACTTCCACCATCCATGCTTTACCTTTTCTGTTGGAAAAAGTAGTGCTCGGCTGACCTTGTCAGCGTGCTCGTAAGAGACACGAGTAGTCAGTGCTGAGGACACCAGAACAGTGACTACATTCTCGTTGTTCTCTTTACTTCTACCCAGCTGGGGCCACTCACAGTTATTAAGTTGCTGATCTCTACGTCTGTAGTTTAAGGTGCTGCTGAAGGATGGTACCCCGTGGGTGGTGACTGGTATGTAACCGCGCTGTTCTTCCCTTTTCCTGAATCACCCGCTGTCCCTGCTCCATCAGAGCTGTACGTTAACTGCAATGGGCAGTAACTGAACGTGCCCCCAAGGAAGGGTCAGGATATCTGGATGGTGGGAAAAAGCCACTAGTGCTTCTTCCTTCTGAACAGCAGCCAGCTTTGGAGATGTCAGTGGTCGCTGCTGTCGAATCATCAGAGTAGAAGGGAAACAAGGAATTTCTGCATAAAAAGGAAATATCCGATGAAGCGTGCTTCCTCCTTCATTTACAGATGTCTCTTTAATAGTATAAACTAGTGAGCAAATGGTTCACCATTAAATGTACTGTTTCAGTGCAAGTTAGCCTTTGAAGTTCTGTGCCATTACCTTGCTGCTGCAAAAGAACATATTATCTCTTCTTGTTCTCCTGTGCAGTTTGAAGCTGTACGAATAAATTACAGCTCACGTCAGGCTGAATGCACAGCTGGAATCTATCACTTTGTTCCTCTTCTCAACTTAATTGATAACTCTGCATGAATGTATGATTCATGATGACCTGCTACATCCTGAGAAGTGTACAAAATAGCTTAGATCTATTTTCACTCCCCTCTATAAAGTTCTGCTGAGGGAGAGTGATATCAAAACCCTTACAAATAAAGAAACAAAACCACTTATAAATGGCTTATACAAATTGATTTCTGTAATATCCCACATTATTGGTATTGAAAGGATGAGTTACTCAGAGCTGAGATTGCCTTCCCTGCTTCAGTCAGTAGCATCTCCTTTTCTGTACATGGGCAACCAAGCAACTGTTGCTGTCTCCCAGCTCAAAGGCTGCTGTGTTTGTGTCGTTCCGCCTGCCCGTAATTTCAAAGTGTGGAGGGAGTTTTCAGGCTCGCCTTATAAATGATAACACTGGATCACCTTCTCCATCCTTCCCTAATTCCATTTGCACAGTTCACTCACTCAACCTGGCTGAAGGAATCTGTGATTCATATGGCTGGGAGAAAAGCCCATTTTTTAATCTCTCTTACTCTAAATTCCTCTATTTTCATTCATGGGATTTTTAGCAGACAGTTAAGAGTGCCATTGAGAGAGCTGAATGATGACGAATGTCATGGACTTCCCTACGGCAAAGCGGAGAAGACAACACTAATTAAATAAAATGCAGAAATCTTGCTTCTGCTACGCTGTTCTTGTCCAAGCCGAACCAAAGCGCTGCGTTCCTCACTGAGCAACACCTGCTACACAGAAATTATCCCCACAGAAACCAGTAGGAGCTGAATTTAGTGAGCAGCCTTTTTTAAGGCAGAGACTGTTTCCATTCCACCACTGGGACCGAAAGCAACTCAAATCAAGCAGGAGTGGCTACCGTTTAATCCCGTCGTTTAGCTGCAAGTCTATGGTGTACCAGAGTTGAGCTCCAAGCCAAGGTCAGCAGTTACTGTCAGCACAAGGGACTTAGAAAGCCTAAATGGCTGAGGAGCTGTGTGTCCCATGGATTGCTTCTGTATTTGTGCCAGCTACAATCTGTGAAGTCAAGGCAGCTCCTGTCAGTGTCAACACAGTGTTTGTCCTGATGGATCCTACACCTTTAAACATTTCCTTCCTCATCCAAGAAAATCTACAAGCTATTCTTCAACCCAACCTGTAAGGCACATCCATTTTTGGGATGGGCTTGGGGAGCTCAAAGGATGGAGGAGGAGGAGGACTGATTTGTTAGGCACCTCATGCTGAGGGGCTGGACCTGGTTCAAGTAAACTGCAAACATGTTGCAATCTTCCATAAAGGGAAAGAACAGGAGAGGCGATAACGGGAAAAGCATTTCGCAGGAGTGGATCAGATAAGAATAGCCTTGCTGTGTTTACATGGCCCCCTCCCCAGATGTGCTTTGCTAGCTTGCTGACAGTAGGCTGCTGACGCACTCCTGATGCTGCCGTCCACATTACCTCCAAACTTGGCTGTATTTTTAGAAGGAAACCCAAGCCACAGTTGCTGGACACAGCGACTGTTGTGACAACACACCCTTATGTAACCCGTACGCAGCAGGACGTCAGGCTGGGGAAACACGGGCAAGCAAAGATTTAACTCCATCTGAGATCACTCGTCCCTTCGGACAGTCTTGGGACCAACACTCCAGAAGCACAGCTTTTGCTTCCTCAGCTCTCTCCACCCCCCAAGCCTTGTTTCCATACTCTTTCCACCTGAGCCCCTGTGCCCTGGTACCTCCTGAGTGCACTAAAAAAGCACAGTCAGCCCGCAGCTCAGACACAACTGTCCTGGCACCCAGCCCCGCAGGAGTGCAGGTGCTTGTGTGGCATCACCCATTGCCATGGCAGAGGGGTAAAACACAAGGGTCCTGCCTGTCTTGTTACGGGCAGAAACACACTGTGTAAGTAAAGACAAGTTCATTGTTTGTATACTTGAAATCTTAACTGTGTGATCAAAGAATATTTAGTCTCTATTTATTACAGAAGAAGAAAAACAATAAAAATAGTATTACAGACAAACTTTTCAATAATAAAATAGTTAAAATTATTATGAGCTGTTTGTCTTCCTGGGGTCTCCACTCTCACCCTGTGCCCCTTCCCTAATTGTCCCATGCCCATGGTGCTCTATATCACGTCCCATGCCCCAGTTTTCATGGCCCCTGCTTGTATCAGGCTCACATTCCTCTGCAGTGTGATGCTAGAATGATAAATATGTTGTTCTATACAGAAAAACCGCTTGTTACTACAGTTATATCACCATACAAATAGAAAAGGAGAAACAAAGGTAAAACAAATAAGGCAATAGCCACCTGGTCATGAGAAAACCTGTAACGGCCAAACAAGCTAAAACAAAGCTCCAGGGAGGCAGAGACATTCAAACACCACAAACCTGGCAAGTGCTGAGACTCTGCAGAGCTGGAACAAAGCTTCTGCCCTGCTATGAGCCGTGGAAATACTGTATTTGTCAAGCTGTCAGCAGAGATCAGCACTTGGGGACTACTTGGGGGAGACCCCAAGTTTCAGAAAGAACAATCTTTAAGGACAGTTACTTATATACAGTCGTGTACTTAACTTGGTATCTAGTCCTGGCAAATCTGAGAAATGGATGAAATGCACTCAGCTTTTCTTTCTACATTTTCAAACTCTGCCAGTCCATGTAATTCAGCCTGATTCAACTTTGTTTTCACAAATATCATTCTTGTCATCTGCAGTTTGATAAAGTATAACCTGCCTGAGGACTAGGCATCAGTATCAGATTCTGAGTGTCACTGCGGAATGAGCACTTGCAGGAATCAGCACTCTGCTTTGTTCTGAAACACAACTACCAGAATTTGGAGAAGCTCTGGCAAAATCTATCGGCTCTCTCACAGCAGCTGCTCGTTCTGCAGACAGCTATACTTACAATTTCAGTGAAATTACAGTGTATGGAGTGAAAAGGAGGAAGTACAACACTGCAGATTGCAATATAGCCTCCTTTAAAAGTGATGATTACTTCAGTACCCCTATGGGACAGTTTAAGATAAAAAATGTGCATTACATAATAAAACTATGAAATGCAAATTACACGTGCTTTAGCTTAAGAATTGTGTGCCCGGTATTTTGGTACTGCCACTCAACCACATTGAAATTTTTTGGCCACTTTTCATTGTACAAGTCCTAACCACACTGCAGCCTTCAGGCAACGTGCATCAATATAATGGTTCAGTAATAAATGCAATAAACTGAGTTATCTGCGCTCTAAAGTAAAATATTGTTGAGGAGAAGTAACAGCAAAAGCAGAAACGCTGAACAATGCCACCGTGCTCACATGGCACACAGCAACAATGTCAGCCCTTATGAAGATATGGGAAAAAAAATTACAAAACACTGTGATTTGAAAAGTTTCAGTGCTTTGGCTCATTCACAGTTGGAGTTGTATTAACCTTCAGTGTTAGCATGTTTTCTATGAGCTATTTCATTTTTCTATAAACATGTGAAAATCTTTCTCTAAAAAATGTATTTTCAACTACATTTTAATATTCTCCATGCATTTTACCAGCTTTATCTTCTTCACAGCTGTTAGCTGCTCTTGGAAAGCATAAGCATCCCACGTAAGTTATAAACACACTGAAGTAAAAATTTTGTAACAGAAGTGCTGCTAGGCTTCCAACTTGCAGAGCTACAATTAAAGAATAATTCTGAACAGAACGCTGTTGTAGGTTTTGTTCATGAGTAGACACTGCAATGCTAACTGCTTTCACAGATGAAGGCAGAATATTTAAAGTTTGGGTTACTGTTTATATATGCAACAATTTAACTCGACTACAAAGCATTCCCTTAAAAAACCAACCAACCAAAGTTCCTTGGGGTCTAGAAGCACACAGCATCAACTCTGCCTCTTATACACCAGTTTGATTTTCAGTAAAGGAAGAGCAAGTTGGTTAAGCATATCAGGCTAGAAGCACATTGTTAGCTTTCTCCCACGCACTGAATTCAGCAGTAATACTGAAGTATTGTTATTTATCATAAATTTAAAACACATTCCAGAGAACAATGTTTTTGGACTAAAAATATTTCATGTATGTTTCTAAGGTAACAGCTCTGCCTCCAGGTAGCTTTGAATGACTTTTGTTGCAATGCAGCTTTTATTAATGTTTAACCAGGAACTAATTTATCAAACACTCGTTTCCAGTAGGCAATGAAAATTCTTTATTCAAGAGGATGCTTCCTTCTCACATGGAAATACACTGGCTGCAAAGAAAACCTGCACACTTTCTGGATAGTCAGAATCTGTCATCATATAAGTTGATCAGTTAAGCTAAATAAAACCACATTGATGCACTTCACGTACCTCCGTATTACAGGTTCCTGTTCTTACAGCCCCTTTCCTTTTAGGCTCACAGGACTGAGTACAAATGTGTAGTTGACAGTGGTCATTCCTGTTCATGCCAACATTGTGTAAGGAAAACAGAATGTTCAGAAGTGGAAGAGAAAAATGTTGACTTTACAAACATCGGCTGAAATCTGTGCTGCCTACAGAGAAGTCTTGAGGACCATACTCTTTGCCCGGGCATTTTCCTTCCTGCTAACAACCTATCTGCCCAACACTTACCCTTCATTTTGCAGACAAACTCTGAGACAGTTAATTTGCTTGACTAACAATCATTTGGCACAGTAACTGTGAAATAGTTTATAATGCTTGAGTATGTTGGTTATCGTTGGTTAAAACACCTACTCAAACTTTGAGAAACCACACTTATTCAAATTGCTGCAAAACTTACACATCTTTACGGAGCTGTTCTGTGAGAAAACAACAGGCAAAGACAGAAACCAAGAAATGGGAAAAAATCCCTTTGGCACACAGTTTCCCTCATTTATAGACTGACATGTGGAAAACACCCATTTATATTTTACTTTACCCATCCTATTGCAAATCCAAAGGGAAGTTCTCTCCCATAACAAAAGTGAAAAAAAATCCCAAATGCAACCAGCATGTAATAAGAATTTTATTGAATACATTTAGAAAAAAAAACCTAGAGCATGAAGACATGAGATTAATTTCTGCATATAAGTTTTATGAATGTGCAGAATCAGACAACCATGCAAAAAGACATCTCCCCCCTTCAACTGTAATTCAAGACTCTTAAAATAGCAAAATTATTACCACCTTAAAACAGTGTTCCAGACACATAACTCATTACTTTAAAAAGTATCTCGTTCCTGAACGGAGATAAAAAAAATCAGTTGCAATTGGGAAAGACCAATGATTAACAAGTACAGTATTTAATTCATGCCAAGTTTAAAGAATGCAAGCAAAAAAATGCATCGTTACACAGAATAAGTAGATTTTCTTCAAGGCAAAATTCCTATTAAAACTAGTCTCTAAACTACTGAAATGGTGACTTGATAATGTACATGTTCCAGAAGATCATCTAATGGAAGTTTTTTTTTTTTTGTCAAGTTACATCAGTACCATGTAAAACATAAAAGAGCAGCTGAACAGTCCAGAGCTTTACAGTATATTGACATTAAAAATAAATTCCAACTCCTCCAAGAAATGTTGTTACAGATATAATACGTAAGGCTGGGTAGGAAAATGGGCTTATACACGAGGGAGAAGATTAAGATTTCTGTGACAAATTTGTACATCCATGCAAATTTTAATATTAAAAAGGGATTGTGAAAATTTTATATGCACATGGACAGTCAGTTCTGAGACGTACAATGCTGTCTACATGTGTAACATGTAAACCCATTCTGAAACACACTACAGCTTTTAAATACTCATTAATTATAAAAATATACCTAGACTGTAGCAAGTTCATCAACTTGTTAAATACAGCGCAACTCCTGAAAACATGGAATAAAAAGGGTAAATTTAACTGCCAGTACATACTTGTTCGCACTTTGTTATTTTATTTCACTATTATTAGATGGGTGAAAGCCTAAATGATCAAAAATCACTTAGCTTGGTTTTCAAATCTTGCTTTTGAGAAAGTGATGTGATGGGTTGTGTGTACTGCAGTTGGTTTCACCCTCTCTCCATATTTACTAATAAAAGTTACAGCCAAAACAAAATTCCATTGACGCGTCAGCTACCACTATCCATGTCAAGACGACTTTTCATCAAATAATCAGGATCCAACATCAGTGTGTTGGATCAGTGCTCAAAACATTCCAATTCAGTGATACAGCTTTTGCGCCCTAACAATGGATGCAGACATACGGGGTTACAGAAGGCTGCAAAGAATTAATGCAATTAAACAAGAGAGTCTATATAATGCAGTCTATATAATCTGAATGTTTATCCTTTCTTTTGAAAGCATCACAGGCCATAGAAACCTAGGCTGTTATTTGTAAAACCTATACCTTCTTGTGTGATCAAAGATGGTTTTGTTTACTTGCTTACTTTTTTTAAGAGGTGAATTTTAAAAGTGGTTTTATTGACACTGATGGGGAAAGTCACTATGGAACTCCTGAAGTATCTTTAATTTTCTGCTGAACATATGAACAACAGGAAAAGAGTAGGAGGAATGAATAAAAGGAAAAGGCAAAACTGAGGATAACGTTTATAGGAGCCTTCTTCCACTTATGACCAAGTTAACTCAGCTACCAGAAGAATATACTTTAAAAGTGTGTAACAAAAAGTTCTGGGCTCCCAAAGCCTGCAGCATTAACAGCAGAAGGTCCATTCATCCACATTTTTCTCCACTGAGTGTTTGGTATATGAAGGGAGCAGATGACTTGCTTAAAAACAGAAATTCTGTTTTCCCAAGAAATTCTATTTCCCTTGTAATTCATTAAAATTGATTCTACATGATGTAAACCTACTGCATGTGAGGATGCAAATAAACTGAAAAGATGTAAAAAAAAAAAAGGGAAAACATAAGATGTTTATGGTATTTATATATCCATATGGATAGACACATTTGAACTTGCTTGCTAAATAAGAACTTTATCCTGGCATTTAAACACTGCTCATTCTGCTGTCCAAGTTCAGAGTTCTGCATACAAAAACACAGATGCCACGCTCCTAGCTACAGCTACCTAGAATTTTTCATCCACTGAAGTGATTGTTCTCAGTGTTATACTTGTAAGAGCTCCACTTGTTGGTTCAGAACACATCAGGGAACATCTATTCCATTTTCAGAGGACCATTTGCAGGCATCCATTTTTGTAAGTTTGTGCCCTATCACTTCACAGCACCTGAGATTTTCATATGTATTTAAAAAAATAAAAAAAGGCATCATTATTAGAAATTAACAGAGCTGGAACTTTTAATAGAGGTCCAAGGGAGTAAGCAACCACACTCCCTCCAAGTTCATGAGGAAACAGGATCTTGAAATGAAGGTGAAGAAGCACCAAAACAAGTTTCATGTATACAGCACTGGTGTGACTTTCTTGGTGTTTGGGGATGGTTTCTTTGGTAATGTATTTTCTACCACTTCAAGCATGAAGTAGGATTTCAAGTACTGCTAGAGACAGAAATGCGAGCTCAAATCAAATTATACCCGTTGAAAACCAGTAAGATTTTTAGAAATGTGTATTTAACTTCAGAATGCCTTTACTAAGTTCTGTGTTTCTCTTGGCATTATTCCAGGTCTGCCAAGATACATAAATAAGTATCCACACATGTCAACAGTCCACAGGATCGCTTGTTTACTTATGTAAGTTTTCACACCATAAATAATGGTAAAACATTACTGCATGTGTTGCTGCTTGGACAAAAGTCTCATCTTTGAAACTAACCTGTTTTCAGCCACAAATCTTTACTGATGGAGACCTGAAAACAAAAATAAGGTACTGATTTCTAATTACAGTGTTTTGCTTATGGTGTTCAAAAGAAATAATATTTTTTAAAATAGTTTAATCCAAAGGTACAACTATGATTTGAGGCAAACAGTTTAAAGCTCGCCGTTTGTTTCTCCTAAGATTTGTCCTGTAGGTAAATTTAGATTATCATCCTCAGAAACAAGAATTATGCCTATCTACATGGAAATAATTATCCTGAGACATCTACAGTGTGTTTACTGTCTTCTCCTACTATACATATCCACCTACTTTGAATAAAGATTCATAATTTCAAATGTTATAGAATAGGACAGAATATACATTCTGAAGACTGTCAAATATATACAGCACCTTGGTAACTTTACAATAGTCTGCTGTTTGTATATTCTCCACAGCTGAGATGCTAAGGTACTCAGTCATTTCACTGTCCATTCACTTTTATATTTAACAATACAAATACCAAAGGCACAGGACTAAAAAAACCACAACTTTGTTTTTATTTTAACCTGATCTCCTGCTTTTATACCTGAAAGACAGCAAAAAAGTCAGCAAATACTGAAATCCTTAGCAAAACACTGTTTATTCCATCCCTCCACATCCTTTCACAGCCAACAGGCATTGAAACAAACCATAGTTTTAGAAGACAAAAATGCAAGTCTAGAAGTGTTCCTTCATATGTATGCTTATATATCTTTTTATTCTAGATGTAGAATTGCATGCTAATCACTTCATAAACTCAGATTTTTGTATCTGTATTCATATATGCTTCATAATGAACAGTGCTGAATTTAACATGTGCTACCCAGTAGATCCAGTCTAAACCGAACACTTGAAAAATTAACAGACACAGTGGACCGAGAACACATCTGCTTGGCTAGTCAGTGCATGGTAGGCAAGGCTGTAAGCAAAGGGCAACAGCTCTTTTACTCTAAATCCCCATGGAGACACTCCAACTAGAATAAATATACTCCCGGGATCAAGAGCAGAAATAGCTATTACCCTTCAAGTTTACACCCCCATTTACTGTGCGTCAAATTTCTTTGTGGAATGGAACATATGATCTAACATTAAAAAAATGAATCTATATAAAAGTTAAATATTTGATTACAGTAGCAAGTCACCACTTCATAATGGGAAATAACTTGTTTCTTGGAATCATTATTGATCTGAATTCTCTTTTTTTTGTTGTGAGTTGGATACCGGTAACTCAAGACTTGCCCATAATAGGGGCTCTGCTTTTCTCATAGTAAGCTCAATCTTTGTAGCCGTCATGTTCACATAACTCCTCTTTACATCGATTACCTAGAACAGAAAACATATTTCACACTTCAATTTAAGAAACAGACTGCTAGATATATGGGAATGAAGTTAGGACGGCTATGTTATAACTAAATCTCAGCAGACATTTAGGTAGATTGAATTCCCTCTGTTATCTGGAAAAGGCAATCTTCTCCCATTTCCAAGCTGTGAACATATGCCTGTGCATATGTGACATATATGTTGGTTTAACACATATGCAATTACATAGTGTCCAGGGTTTGCTGCAACACCACTATCATGGTGTTTGGATCTTAGGACAAATTGGGACAGAAAGGACCTCAGAAGACCACCTTCTGCTCAAAGCAACGTCAACTATGATGTCATATCTGATCATTTGGGCCGTTACATTCAGATTTAAATGTAGATTACTGAATGACATGCAACTCAATTTCTTTCAATAAGCAAAGTAATAAGGAAAACCAAACTGTTTTGAAAGAGGAAGCTGAGGATTTGTGTTTTGTTGTGGTGTTTTGTTTTGTTTTGTTTTGTTTTTAAATAGAGAAATTATTCTTATACTTACTCCCCATAGTTTCACACTGCGATGAAATTCCTTTTCTCCTTCAAATACAATGTGGATATTTAACTAAATAGGAGAAACAACACAGGATTTTGTTAGGCTAATAAAACATTTGACACCTTAACTATGTTTAAGCAAAATATATCGCATTAGGACACAGATCCTACAATAAGAAAGTGATCAAATTGTTCCTCAGCCACAGAAGTGAAAAATCTATTCTAATAGCTTCTGATACAGCATCACTGTCAATAGTGGCCATATATACATCCTGAAAGCTGTATCATTTTCTCCAAGTGCATGATTAAGAAATCAGAGAAGCTTGTTTAATACTAAGAGCTGTGAACCTGCATACCATGAAGAATGATATTAAATTACATTAAGCCAAATACAATTAAATTATGACTCTACAATTCTTTACATATAGGGTGATGCAAATCCATCATACTTGGGTTTTGATTGTGCAAGTAAAATTAATTTCTTTTTTTGACATATTATATTGCAGCTTTTAAAAAACCCATTGAAGTATAGATGTCAAAACAGAATGGGAAAAAACGCTATATATACTTGAACAAACACAAAAGCCAAGAAAAAGTCGTTACTCAAAAAAGATTCTTATGCTACCTCTGCCTTGTAAATAAAACAGAAGCCATATTTTCCTAACTTCTAGCTCCTGCAAGAATTAAAAAAAAGAAGAATTAAATCTTAAGGTAAATACTCACCATTGTGCTATTTGCTTCTACATAGCTCAGATCGGGAACAGAGTTTTTAGCATACACAGAAATAGTCACTTCTCCTCCAGTCTGGTGCCAATCATGCCTGCATGGAACTACTTTTTTTCCCTATATAACGAAAGAGTTATGGGAAAAAGACTTAAAATTGCATTCAGGAGGGGTTTTGGTGTATTTTGTTTTGGTTGTTGTTTGTTTTTTTACAAGATTAATCAGGATAAAAGCCCTGGACTATTTTAATAGCCAATAAGCACAGATAATAAAGGCCTATATTTGTTATTCACAGGAATTGCGAGACTCCACATACATCATTTTTTACTAAATATTTCAGCTACTAGTCCCTGCTACTAGTCCCTGACAAACATTGTAAGTGAGAAAAATCAATGCCTATGACAGAAACTACAGTAAGAAACTGGGACATGGTGACAGAAAAACAAAACAAAACCAAACCACACACAAACAAAAAAATATGTTATTGTTGGATTAACTTCCTAGCTATCTAGCCTAGAGTAGAAAGGAACCAAACAAAGAGAAAGCAAGCCATGACTCCAACAAACTATCACATTACTGCAAAAAAAAATGTTGACTATTACTCTCTGTTCTCTGATGCAGGAAAAATTAATGGTGAAAAAACCCAAAATAACAACAAAAAGGTAAAGTCAAAAAACTCCTGTTAGATAGAAGCCTTTTATCTCAATATACACACATTTAATAAACACAGAGTTTCCAAACATCTGGGTAAATTCTTTACAAGAATACTCTCCTGCTTTAGGATTACAACTTCAGCTTTTTTTTTTTTTTTCAATCCTTCCTTCCTCTCCATATTTAAAAAAACTTCTTAAGTACAAACATAAATTTCAAAGCAAGCAGCAATTCCATGACTTGAAGGACTTGTGAAGTCGTTGTTATAGAATGAGGTAACAGAACTACTTTCTATAATATATCTTGATTTTCTTCTCTTAAATGTTACTGATGTTTGCAGTTATCAAACCCAATTTGCCTCAGCAACAGATAATATATTTGTAAGAAGAATTTTATGTTCACCTGCATCCAAGATATTTTTGAAGTGTTCAGTTCCATTATTACGTTCTATAATATTCTCTAAGAATCATTTTTAAACCTTGAATGGAAATATTTTTCACCTTGTAGTTCTGCAGTTTGTTCCCAACATTGCAACGCAATACCTACAAACTAGACAGATGCTC
This sequence comes from Ardeotis arabs, assembly GCA_011801015.1. Lineage (NCBI taxonomy): Eukaryota > Metazoa > Chordata > Aves > Otidiformes > Otididae > Ardeotis > Ardeotis arabs. Next base: position 12,174 of record JAAGAY010146622.1, on the reverse strand, counting down.
TCTCTCCATTTGTTATATTAGTAGTCAAACCAAAACACTCAATTAGATTCAGACCAGAAAAATATTCAGATGTGTAAACAGAAACCAAATTAGACATAAAAGAGACCCTCCCATCCCCATCCATGGAACCTCATTGACCTTATCTGCCCTGCCATCCCTACCTAAACAACTACTCAATAGCTCTGAATGAAACTGGAAGTACAGTTATTTTACCCCAGAACATGTACAGCTGCTCTCTTCATGGCCTTTGAGGGAGGAAACATTTATAATAATCTTATTTTAAAGGAATATATATGGAATATATTCTATATGGAATACCACAGAGTTTTGTAACTAACAAAGCAGAAATATTGCCATTTTTTCCCCTGTATTTGTCAAAACCACTTTTACCATAAAATAGTGATACTGTATGTATGACTAAAAAGAAAGGTTGTACTCTATTACATTTATTTCTGTCACTGATTACTTCAAACTCCATTCCCCTGTTGTCATGCTGTGCACAATATCCTCCAGATTATTTTTGAGGTAGTGATCTGTAACACTACCTCAGTGTTACAGATCAGTAATAACTCAATCAAGCTACAGTAGTAACTCAATCAAGCTAATAACTACATTTCAGTATTCAAAATTCAGAATGGCCAGCTACAGAAGGCAATGTTAATGCTACTTACCGCATCCTTCTTAGTCCATACGTGTGTTCCTGTTGTGCAGCCTTCTTGAGCTAAAAATGTATTGAAGTCAGATGTTTTTCTTTTACAACAGCTCCAATACTTCATCCTTGAAAGTTTGCAAAGTAATCAACAAACAATACTTAGGATACTATTTACTGTGAGTACTTTAGACCTTTCCTTTGTGCAACATTAATTATTGTTAATTTAGTACACCCTCTTCAAGCATTGCTATTTTTGACTGAAGAAGAAATACAGAACAAAACCAAGGCAATACCTACAAAGAAAGCAGGAACACATCATAGAAAAAATACAAAAATTCAAGTTAACTCAATACTAACCCTTCATGGAATATAGGTACACCAGAATGGTATATACATACGTCTTCTGTGCTGTGTGGTCCTTCGTATGTCTAGTAAAACAAAGCATTTAAAGTGTATTACTGTTACAGGACATGGACCAAAAGGAAAAAACCAAAACAAAACACAACCTACAACAGAAGCATTGAACAAAGTACTACACAGCTTTTCATTAAATAATCGAAATCTAATGGCTTGTCCTAGGTTTTCAAAACAACCATTCAACCTCCATTCACAAAACAGCTCTTCCTAACACAAACAGGAGACTGCTGTAAGTTCTCTTCCCACAAGAGTTTCCATAGAAAATGCAAAATCTGTCAGATGTCCAGTGAAATATCTATGCAACTTCTACTACCCTATTCCGTTCAACACAAGACTGTCACTGTAAAAAAAACTTTCAGTTTAAATGACTATGTAATACAAAGACTAGTTTTGGGGCTACAAGTGTTAAAATACTTTCTTTGTGGATTCTTCTGTCAGAAAGCATTAACTGGTAAGATCTGCACATGCTTCTGATCTCTACACAGATTATTAAGAGCAATTCAAGTGTTATCAGCAAGTCATTTCTCATCAATATTTTATTTAACATTTTAAGTTGAAGCATGTCAGTACCACGGGTTTGGCAAGCTTACTAGTTAGCTCAGGACAAGCTTAAAAAAAGTTATCTTAGACTTACTGCATGCGCAGTACAAACAGCCCACATTTGTCCATACTAACGAGTGTTATTAAGTATGCATTCGTTAAGCCTGATGGACTTTGCGCCATGTCCAAATCAATTTGTAGTGCACCAATTGAGAGCAGCCCTACCAAGGAGGACTTGGGGGTACTGGTGGATGAAAAGGTGGACGTGAGTTGACAATGTGCACTCGCAGCCCAGAAGGCCAACTGCATCTTGGGCAGCATCAAAAGAAGTGTGGCCAGCAGATCGAGGGAGGTGATTCTGTCTCTCTACTCTGCTCTGGTGAGACACCATCTGCAGTACTGTGTACAACTCTGGAGCCCTCAGTACAGGAAAGACATGGACCCGTTGGAGTGAGTCCAGAGGAGTCCACAAGAACGATCAGAGGGCTGTAGCACCTCTGCTGTAAAGATAGGCTGAGAGAGTTCAGCCTGGAGAAGAGAAGGCTCCGGGGAGAACTTATTGCAACCTTGCAGTACCTAAAGGGGGCTTATAAGAAAAATGGAAACAGACTTTTTAACAGGGCCTGCTGAGACAGGACAAGGGGTAACAGTTTTAAACTAAAAGAGGGTAGACCCAGACTAGATATAAGGAAGAATTTTTTTTATAGTGATGGTGGTGGAACACTGGCACAGGTTGCCCAGAGAGGTGGTGGATGCCCCATCCCTGGAAACATCCAAGGCCAGGTTGGACAAAGCCCTGAGCAACCTGATCTGGTTGGAGATGTCCCTGCTCCTTGCAGGGGGGTTGGACTAGATGGCCTTTAAAGGTCCCTTCCAACCCAAACTATTCTATGATTCTAAAAAAACACCCAAGATAGGAACACAAAACTGCTAAACCCAGTTTAGCAGCTGGGTTTAAGAATGGAACTGAATCACTTACTTTTGAACAGCCTGCATTTTTACATGCTGTCCCAATGTTAATTTCATCGCTGTCTTCCTCTGTAAATAGAATCATATTACATAAAATAGCAACTGAATTGTATAACATAATAAATATTTTGCTTTTATTGAGAATTTAAATGAGCTAAGGAGTAGGTTAGCAAAAAAAAAAAAAAAACAAACCAAACCTTCAAACTATTTTCTGCCTGGCACTGAAGACTGCCAGAAAAGTACAAAGAAAGAGAAATTATGCAAACATTCAAAAAGCTGTATTACCTAGGTTCTATATCTTTACCCTGTTTTAAGTTGGGGGGAAAAAAAAATTGATGAAGATTATTATTACAATCACAGGGGAAGAGAACAACCACTTATCTTGGTTTTGTAAAACTAAGAACGTAAAAGGCTCCAACTGCTGCTATAAATGCACACAAGAAAAGAATCTGGACACCAAGTAGAAAGAAGAGCTAAATGATGTTTCGGCACAAAACCAAAAAAAGAGTACAAAATAGCCACAAATCTAGGTTGAAATTAGAAAGTGTTTCTTAAGGAGCAGTGTAGTTCTGGAACGAAATTCCAGATAAATTGGAGGAAGAAAAGAAGAGGAAAAAATAGATGAGAGAAAATCAGCTTGTCTTCAGAGAAATTTCACCAGTTTATGAAAGGCTTTATATGACATCATGTATGCAATAACATAGGAGTAGACTTCATTTCTTGGGAAACTCTTTCAGTCATATCTTCAGATGTTCCCATCATGCCCATTCTACCAGGAAATGCTACAAACTAGACAGTTCAAATAATTTTAATAGGGACATACTGCCCCTAACATCCAAGTCTCCACATTGTTCACATTTAAATTTTTATTATTGTTCCCTAGACGAAGGTATTTCCCAGTTTCTTAAGAACAAGAACATAATCACATTAAATAATCACTTCAGAAACAACAACAAAAAACAGCATTTCATTTATTTGTGTGACAATTAACATCACATGCCTACTTAACCTCCTTATATCCTTACCTTTTTTCTCTTCATTTTCTGATGACAGTTTCAGTTTATCTAGTGCTTGCTTCAGGGAAGCTGACACTTTCAGCTGCAAATTTGTCATTGGCTCATCTGGGCTAAAAAAAACCGTAAAAAAACATGTATGCATGTCAGCTTCATGAAAAATGATTTACAAAAGATAACAAATTAGTAACTTCTGATCTTATTATAAGTCTTTCCTTTCCAACCTCCTTTACAACAACAAACAAACAAGATTTGATTATGCTAACTCTTACTGTTTATGGAAAAACAGACCAGAAATTTAGAAGGCAGCCTTGGCTTTCAACAGGAAATCCTAAATACTTTACAACAATAAAAATAAATCTGAGAGATTAAGGAATCTAAACACAAGCCCCCTAAATTATTTGTACAGCTGTTTAAAACACTAAACACAACTGCTAGTGGCATTCTAAGCTACAAGGCTTTAGACTGTATTTTTTTTTTCCTGTGAAGGTAAATGCTGAGAGATCCAGTACTACCTTGTCCTAACCAGAATTCTTTTATCTCATTTTGAAATTTAAGATAACATCATCACTGCTACCAAACAGAAGCTCTGTTGAAGTTAATTTGGGAATTTTTACACTAGATGAGATATGTAACAGCGTATAACCAAATGAGCTCTAACTTGTCAAACTGACCATAAATGTGTCAAAATCTAGTTTCACATACTGTACCTTGGCCTTTTAATGGTTTCCAATGGTTTTGGTGCCTGAATTATGTGTTCTTGAAATTTGGGTTTCAGTTCAGCTAGCTCCTTTCGTTCAGAGGTAGTTTTGACATCTGGTTTAACAGGCTCAGGAGGTTTCTCACTGTTATGGGGACCCTTTGTACAGCCCTATTGTGGAAAGCATATGTTTATATATATGCAGTATAGTCTGTGTGCACAATTAAAAATTATCAAAAACGGCAACAAATTTTCTTGATTTATTTTTTCAGCCCCATCTTCTCCTTCAGCCCACTCTAAACATTGGCTGCAAAGGAAATCCTACAACTGAAGTGGAAAATATCTTCATTTGGACATACGTTAAAGAAAAATGCATACTTTCTGTAATCAAGCAAAGTAACAAAAAAAAAAACCTGACCTTCCTTCATTGTTAACAAGCATCTAAATAGGTTTTGATACAACTAATTATAACCATTAAAGCTCAAAAATGAGACTCAACTTCAACATTATACCAAGAAAAATAGTGTATGTAAGATTTAAGGCGGTTTTAACAAAAATACACAAATTTTAAACATGTAAGCACACATACCATTTAATATTTATCACTGTTATTTGACAAATATAAAAATTGTAAATAATCATGAGTACATACCACAATGCTTAAGAAGTCAGAAAAGTCTGTTGTTCTTCTCTTACAACACGACCAACCCTATAAATATTTTAGAATAAAAACAAAACAAGCATGACTACCTCACTTGGCAACAGCTTATAAAAAGTAAAAGACTAACTATATTCATTTACAAGATATAGGCACATCACGATCATTTTCTTCCCTGCTTTGGACAATATTATCATCATCTGCATTTTTAAAAGCCAGAGAAACCCGTTACAGTTGCCATTTCTAGTTCACTCATGCTGCCTTAATCAGAAAATTTGTCAGATGTGAGGCAATATTTCCACAGCAAGTTAGGAGTCAAATCTGTATATACAGACAGAAACCAGAAATGTTACTTTATGAGATAAAATAACACGTAAGCAAAACAAAAACAAATACTATACCTGAGACTAGGCTCACCTGTGTTGGAATGTACAGGCCCCCTTCCTAAAACAGTAAGGATTTTTTTCTCTCCTTGAGCACTAATCAAGTCTTTCAACTGCTTATTTCCCACCACAAAGCTGGATATCGGCGTTGCATAGCCATCTCTATCCAACTACATCAATCAAGAGCACGTTTCATTATATAAACCAGAAATCTAATTTTAGATAAAATTATCTTGCCTCTGTGAATAATGTTATCTTAGAACTCAAAGAGCCTTATTAAAGGCAACAGTTTGACTAATAAATGCACCACCACTTTGAGAGCAAAACATGCTACCAGCACACGTGCGTAAGCTTCCATGAGCCCAGAAGACACCACATTATGGGACAGGGATGAGATACACTGACAGTAGAAGCAGTTCCTAAGTACCAAGAAAAAAAAAACATTTGCCCCAGCGCTCAGTTAAATAGCAGTCTGGCATCTCAAGAAAGGTCACTTAAGCTACATCTGTATTAATACAGTAAACAGCGCCAGGCTCCATTTCTGGACACCAGATTTCTGGTCTTACACTATTAAACTGTTAGAATGATTTCCAGTACTGTTTTGGCAGTTGTGTCTCAGATAATTCCCTGTAGGCACTTCAGATACATCAAATAGATCCTGAAGTAGGAAAACAGTTTAATATAACAAATACGGGCTATGCAGTTGGCCTAAGCACTTGAGACCAGTCACAGGTATATTTAATTCACTACTGAAGACACAGCCCAAGAATCTTGGACAGCTGCATCAGATGTGTGCGTGACCAGTCTCAACTTAACCAACTTACTCATTTGTCAGATTAACAGAACGCAATTATTTTTACAGTAGGCAAATGTCACATACACATTAGTGCTCTAGCCACGTAAGACCACAAGCAGCTGGTCTGAATTCCAAGCAGGTTAATTAACTGAAAGAGTATGACACCTCTCAATGCCTCCAAAGACCTATTCAGAGGACCTAATTAAAATGTTAAGACAGCTAAAGTCAATCAATAGGAAACGTGTCATACAGACTTGCGTGGCATTTAGACCATATGAGTATAGTTTTTAATTTCTTCTTCAGGTTTGAGTAAGTATGTTTTTCTAATTTCATAGCGTTGCTCAAATATGATAGGCTGGACACCAGTTTCTACAACTGAAAGGAAAACAAGCATACTGTTTTACATATACAGAAAAAAGATTTAAGACTTATAAAGCTAGTTGCATACTTACTTTGAGAGCATCATGAAAAACTGGCACACCTGGATGATATGTGCATGAATCTAGAAGAAAATGACTATTATTAGTATTCAGGCATACCAAGAATCCTTATTCATCTGATCACAAACCCAGTAAAAATTTCACACTTACAACTGATGTAAGCTATGAGCTATCCCACTTCCCCAAGTGCACATAATTATGAAGGATAATACAGTCTCCAGAGAACAAGCTTTCCGAGTGCATACATTAAACCTAAAAAATCCAGATTTTTAATTCTGTATTATACAACACAAACTAGAAAGCAGGCATCTAAGACACACTTCTACTCCATATGGAGCAAGTAAATATTCTATGGACCATCCCTGGCCTTCATCAATAATTGATTCTTAACGGTAATTCAGTAGAGTAAAAAAGGTGGCCCTACAGCCATCCAACAGACATAAAATATTGGTTTACAGGATAAAATACATATATTTGCACCTGATCCAGGCTTTCTATCTAGAAGCACTCTTAAAAAAATTCCCTTAACATAAACCTTAAGTTCATTATTTTAGTTATAATAATTAGCTTGTTCTCTTTTCACTGCTTGTGGTATCCTAGGTCACTTAAGGACTTGAACTCAAAGACCAGTCTTCCATATACACAATTTAAACATGTCAATACTATTAATTATTAATAGATTCTGTACAAACACTACACTGAAACATGACTTCCATTAACTGAACGGTTTATATTCACAGATGTTTATCAACACTACAGCTTTTTACGTAGCAACTATTCCTTTTTTACTTAACAGATGTATTTTTTTGAAGTGTAATGTAAATACTTCTCTTTGACATATACTGCACAAATAATATTTTAATGACTTGACTCTAAAAGCGATGGGAAACACTAGCTATCTTTTAGCCTTTAAAACAGAATTATTATTGTTGTTAGAAACAGCTAAAATTAAAAGCAACACAAGCAGTAACAATTTTTATAAGCTTCCATAAAAAAGAAGAGTGAAAAAAAAGTCACATTTCACATAATAACAGGCGAAAAGAGAAAAGTGATACATAACCTTATTAGCAATCTGCCTACAGATATTAAGTGGGCTTAAAGACTTCATTATTTTCATTTTTTACAAATATGTAGATTTTTTAGAAATCTTGCTTAGTATCATTTTCTTTAGTTTTATATTCTGTGCCTAAGTCTAGGGCACTAATACAGTCTGACAAACATGCTGCTTTAAGATTACACCTTAACTCAAAACACACAGATTTTGGGATGTTAGTCCTTCATCTGGACTTACATATCCACAAACTTCTACCAATTCCCTCAGCTTCAGGATGAAAAGTCTAGGGCACTAACACAGTCTGACAAACATGCTGCTTTAAGATTACACCTTAACTCAAAACACACAGATTTTGGGATGTTAGTCCTTCATCTGGACTTACATATCCACAAACTTCTACCAATTCCCTCAGCTTCAGGATGAAAAGCTAACACTTCTGTAAACGTAAACCTCACAGGAAAAAAATTTTAAATGTTATTATTTTGTACAAGGATCACAGGATTTCACTGCTAAATCAAATAAAAGTAAAAATAAAGGTTACTCTTTTCCCAAAGTATGAAAGTATGTCACCCTAAGCATCACGGTAGTAAAACTAAGCTCTGTTTGCAGCAAAGATCATTTCTTAATCAGAAGACTGAATTTAATATGTCTAATCCCTCACAAGTGTGTGGGTTTAAATAAGAGAGGTGTTGTTAGTCAGCACAACATTTTTAGAGACCAAAACCATCTTACGATCAATTAACTCACGGACAGCTATCCTCCAGCTCGTATATCAGACACAGAAAAGCATCTGTCCATCTGGCCAAGTCCAATCCTTTTTCTTTTTTCCCCTGAAGTCCCCTCTGCAGGAGGTACATCATGGAGCACATGACAGCCCACTCTCTGTTGCTATCTCATGAGCACCATGCACGGTCCACAACAGAAAACGTCGAGACAGGGAGTTCAGTAGTACTTCAAAGAGGCACTGGAACTTACCCACTAGGCAGTCTGACCATTCTGCGTACCAGATAACTGTAAAATATCACTAATTTTCACTCATACTGAGCCCAACAACTCTTATCTGATTAAAGTTTACATTCATAAAAATATCCTATCTCAGACTAGGTGGAGAAAACGGGGAATTTAGCACACATCAATAGTCACCTAAGCAGTTAGAGGCATATCTATTTCTGGTTTGTCACAGCTCAGCTTCCAGCCTTTGGTTGCTGTTCTACATTTTTCACTGCAAAAAATCAAGTCACCTCTTCACTGCTTTCAATACCTTTCTTTAACCTTGACAATCTTAATGGTTTTTGAAAAACAAAAAGCGTCTGCTGTTACCTTACTGCTACATCCTTGCTTATTCATTGAAGCACTTTATTAGTCTTTTTGTTAAATGTCAGAGTAGAAAATGGTAAAGGTCATCCAAACTTAGAGGTATTTACAATGGAATTCTGTTGAATTCTTGAGGATGAAATGAGCCATCTGTCCATATACAACTTGCAAACCAAACTGGTATCCTGTGGAAACATTCCAATACTTTACAAGCTATGCTTTACAGCCCCAAAGCAATGGAAGGTCATTAAACCTGATGAACTTCTTTCAGCACCTTGGGAAAGTTGATGTCTTCGAGTGGTTGCTGAAGTTAAGAAAACTAATTCCACTGAAGTTCTCACAGTGTTGGAAAAAAACATAGAACACAGGACAAACATGGTATGGCAGGAGCTTGTAGGTAGCTCACAGAGAAAAGAAAGGCTCAGTTTGACAAACAGAAAGCTGTGAAGAAGACAGAGGATCAGGGGGTGCACTTTATAGGAACTGTCTTTAACCGGACAAGGTTAAAGAAAGCTGACTTTGGGCACACAGAAGCAAAAAGTCTATGCTATCATTCTTAAAACTCTATCTCTCACTCACTACACCTCAAAAGTATATAAAATAAGTTTTCATCAGGTCTGTGATCATGGTTATATCCTGCAGGTGCAACATCACCAAGCTTGATCTAAGGAAAAAGGGTACAAACAAGCACAAAAGCATACGTGTCTCTGTTCTGGCAATGAACCAAATTAAACTACATTAAGAATGAGACAAATTATAGCCAAAACCATAAAACATTGTGGTACAGGGAAGACATTGAGAGAAACACATATAGCCAATACACTTTCCATCTCTTTGTGCACAACACCTTTACAACTGTCATTAAGCAGCACTGCTTTCAAACTTAAACCAAAGTGTGCATGTACCACTTCATACCGCTATTTTAGCGGCAAAATTTGAGCTGGCCTTGAAATGGATTAGAAGTGTTCATATGGTCATTCACAGCTTAAAAAAAAAAACAAACCTACTACCACTTCTGAAGTTAAGTTTTGCCTTCTGTGTCAGATGTTGTACACTTTTCAACAGTATGGATCAACTAGTAGTTAACATATCTAAAATGCATGTGAAATTTGTACCTTGCCAGGCATGTCACAGATGAATTAATAACTGTGCACTCAGTCACAACTGTGTAGACATACCTTTAATGCTTTCCCTCAGGCTGTTTTTTCTGCCTCTCTTTAAGAGGCATACAGTCCTTCATGTCAGCCAGTTGCCGCTTGCTCACAGTTTGGAAACAATTAGTTTCTATAGAAAATACATGCATATATTATTTCAGCCACCAGATTCTAACGAGATTAATGACCTCTTAACATCAATCATCACTATGGGAATATCTATACTGCAGGCTGAATGTATACAAAAAAACCTGAAAGGCCTGCTTTGAGGTCAGCAGGCCTTATTTTCTACCTATTTTCATTCAATAAAAATTCCTATTAATATATCGATCCTAACTACCAGATTACGCCAATGTAAAACTTCTTATTAAAGGGATAAGTACTTTGGCATTTGTTTAACACATGTACTAGCCTTAATCCACACAGTATTTTTGAGGTAAATGTAAACACATTTCTGAAATACAAACAAACATTTGAACTGGACAGTCATACACAGCTAAATACGGATTTAGATGCCTAAGTAGTAATCATCCCATTGACCTTGGTGAAGTTTAGGGATGCCAAAAGTTATAATTACTCTACTTCAGCTGAAAATACTAAACTTGGTTTTCTGAAGTGGTCCATGAATAACTACGTTTACCTTTAGAACTGCTCAGTCTAGGACACAGTAATTTCAGTAAGTGCTCCAGCCATTTACCGAAACAAACTTCACCTCAAGAAGTTGTTTTCTCCAATCCAAGCACCACACCATCAGCATAGGGCCATGCCAACCAGATCAAGCCTACTATAACTTGGTCATAAACACAGGAACAGGTGGTAAAGAACCGTTATTTTAATAACAAGTACAGGTCATGAAGCCCCAATGAGAATTTTTAGCATAAAAACCCCTACCTGCTTTGTCTTTTGGGGTAAAGGGACACAGGGGAAGGTGGTGGAAGAGATTACTAAATGGAAGCACTCCACAACTCTGCCTGCTTTTGCTGTTACTAACATTATTGAGTTTTATTAAAAAAAAAAAAAAACCCAAGCCAACCAAACAAAAAACCACCTCCCAAACTTCCAGTACCTAAGGAGGGCTTACAAGAATGATGGGGAGAAACTCTTCAGCAGGCCCTGATGTGAAAGGACAAAGGGTAATGGTATTAAAATAGAGGGAGGTAGATTCAGACTTGATATAAGGAAAATTTTTTTTTTACAACAAGGATGTGGTGGAACACTGGAACAGGTTGCCCAGAGAGATGGTGGATGCCTTATCCCTGGAAACGTTCAAGGCCAGATCGGATGAGGCTCTGAGCAACCTGATCTGATTGGAGATGTCCCTGCTCCTTGCAGGGGGGTTGGACTAGATGAACTTTGAAGGTCCCTTCCAACCCAAACCATTCTGTCATTCTGTAAATGCTGCCCCTCTCTTTGGAAATACTTAGCTTAGAAAAATAAACACCCTTTATGCCATTGTTCTTAATCACAGAATATGCACATGCTAGAACACGTTAGCCTACTTCTAATCTTGTGGGTCACTAAAAATCAAGCTAGTGCAAAGCGGCCATTCTAGAAATTCAGCCAACAGAGTTACTTTACAAACCAGCTGAGGGCAAGTCTACTGAAAACTCAGATCACCCTTTTGAAGCCTCCGTGTAATTATGAAACCTAAAACGACAGCACTTTAAAGATGTTTTGCCAGGTAATGGATTCCCAGTATGCACAGGGGAAGCGCTACAAGAGCTCACAGCACTTGCCAAAGCAGACATGCACATATCATAAGATACACTTAATTACCTGCTGCAAATCCACACACTCAATTAAAAAATAGAGAGTAGCTGATAACTGCTATATATGCAACACCCACAGAGGCCCTCAAAAGAAAAACGTCTGTGGCTCAAGGCCTCCAGTTTCTACCTTTAGAACACATGACAGTAATGAACAGAAGCGGTTCTTATGGACTCTTTTCCCTCATAGCGCTGTGAGCTGTTTTATTATTCTAAAAGAACCTCAGGGCCAGGCTCACCGCCAGCCCCGCGTTTCCGCATTAAAGGCACAACTTCCAGCTCGGGTGGGTTTTGCTGCCGGGAACGGAGCGGCGCCCC
>JAAGAY010146620.1:19498-30078 GCA_011801015.1 Ardeotis arabs | reverse complement strand
ACAATTTTTTTTTTTTTTGCAAAACTAGAAGCCTTTTTTAATTATTATTATTATTTTTTTTTTTTTTATGAACTGATTCTTGACTAATTCTTCAGTATTAGTAGTTCTGGATAATACCTGTTTAGAATTCTGGGATTTGTGTCTGATAGACACTTTTGTTATTAACACATCCGCCTGTTGTCATACTGAATCTCTTCAAATGGCCAGTGCGTTAATAAAATTTGATGGAGAGGAGCATCAGAAGGAAACTAGTACAGCTCATAGGTTTATTTAAAAAATAGATTTTGGAACATGTTCATGTAAATATTTATCTTCTGCAAGCCCCTTGGTAAATATAAAGTCTTTTTCTCATCCATCTGACAAAAGAACACTATGGGTCACACAAAGACTATCCCAGTCATGCTAGACAATGTCAAAGAGAAGGAAATAACAGAAACAGTTGTGATTAAACAGTCATTCCTAATTTAACATCATTTGTCACTAACTTACCAGAACTATACATACACACACAGTTATTATCTACATGAATAAATTTGTGCTTCTTTGCAGCATTTCAATTTTTAATATTTTCCCATTTTTTACAATCCTTTTTTTCTTTATTTCAAACATTCTATTTCCTTTATACCTTTATTCTTTCCTTACTGTCTTCCACTCCTTTTATGATTTTTTATCTTTTTATTTTCTTCATTGCTCTCTGTCATTCACATAACATTTAATCTTCTCCCATACCTCTTTTCCAGTTCGGAATAACATTGTCACTTAATCATCTGCACACAAGTACATACGTTCTCTCTTTCCTCCTTTACCACCATGTGTGAGGGATTTATACACCACCACTGACTAAAACATACAGAATCAGAGAATAGATTGGGTTGGAAGGGACCTTTAAAGGTCATCTAGTTCAACCCCCCGCCCCTGCAAGGAGCAGGGACATCTTCAACTAGATCATGCTTCTCAGAGTCCTGTCCAACCTGGCCTTTCATTTTTCCAGGGATGGGGCCTCAACCACCTCTCTGGGCACCCTGTTCCAGTGTTTCACCACCCTCATTATAAAAAATTTCTTCCTTACATCAAGGCTGTATCTACCTCCATCTACTTTAAAATCATTACCCTTCATCCTATCACAACATGCCCTGCTAAAGAGTTTCTTCCTGTCTTTCCTGTAGGTCCCCTTGAGGTACTGGAAGACCGCTATAAGGTCTCCCTGGAGCCTTCTCTTCTCCAGGCTGAACAGCCCCAACTCTCTCAGCCTGTCCTCATAGGAGAGGTACTCCAGCCCTCTGATCATCTTCATGGCCCTAGTCTGGACTCACTCCCACTGGTCCACACCCACTTAGGGGCTCCAGAGCTGGATGCTGTACTCCAGGTGGGATCTCACCAGAGCAGAGCGAGCAGAGGAGCAGAATCACCTCCCTCGACCTGCTGGCTATGCTCATTTTGATGCAGCCCAGGATGCAGTTGGCTTTCTGGGCCGCAAGCACACATTGCTGGCTCATGTTAAGCTTCTCATCCACCAGCATACCCAAGTCCTCCTGAGTGCTGCTCTCCAGCCATTCTCTGCCCAGCCTGTATTTATGCTTGGAATTGCCCCAACTCATGTGCAGGACCTTGCACTTGGCCATGTTGAACTTCATGAGGTTTGCATGGGCCCACCACTCCAGCCTGTCAGGGTCCCTCTGGATGGCATCCCTTCCCTCCAGCGTGTCGACTGCACCTTGTAGCTTGGTGTTGTTGGTGAACTTGCTGAGAGTTCTCTCTATCCCACTGTCCATGTTACCAACAAAGATGTTAAATAGAGCTGGTCCCAATATCATCCCTTGAGGAACGCCACTCATCACTGGTCTCCACATGGACATTGAGCTATGTAGCACCACTCTCTGAGTGAGGCCATCCAGCCAACTCCTTATCCACTGAGTGGTCCATCCATCAAACCCATTCCTCTCCAGTTTAGAGAGAAGGATGTTGTGTAGGCCAGTGTCAAGTACCTTTCACAAGTCCAGGTAGATGACGTCAGTTGCTCGTTCCTTGTCCACTGATGCTGTAACTCCATCAGGGAAGACCACCAAATTGGTCAGGCATGATTTGCTCTTAGTGAAGCCATGTTGGCTGTCACCAATCACTTCCTTGTTTTCCATGTGCCTTGGCATGGTTTCCAGGAGAATCTGCTCCATCACCTTGCCAGGCACAGAGGTGAGACTGACAGGCCTGTAATTCCCTGGGTCTTCCTTGTTCCCCTTTTTAAAAATGAGGGTTATTTTACCCCTTTTCCAGTCAGTAGGAACCTCACCAGACTACCAGAAATTCTCTAATACGATGGACAGCAGCTTGTCAAATAGGGCTGGTTGTCCTTGATGTCCCTGGCCAGATTTAATTCTGTCAGGGCTTTAGCCTTCCTGACCTGATCCCTGGCTTCCCTCCTCTCTGTAATCTTCCCAGATTACCTGCCCTTGCTTCCATACTCTGTAGGTTTCCTTCTTGTTTTTCAGTTGATCCAGAAGCTCTTTGTTCATCCACTCAGGCCTCCTGGCATTTTTGCCCAACTTCCTCTTTGCTGGGATGCATCACTCCTGAGCTTGGAGGAGGTGCTCCTTGAATATCAACCAACTTTCCTGAGCCCCTCTTCCCTCCAGGGCTTTATCCCATGGTACTCTGCCAAATAAATCCCTGAAGAGACCAAAGTCTGCTTTCCTGAAGTCCAGGGTAGAGAGCTTGCTGTGTGCCCTTCTCATTGCCTTGAGGATCTTGAACTCTACCATCTCATGGTCACTGGAGCCAAGGCTGCCCTTGAGCTCCATGTTCCCCACCAGCCCCTCCCTGTTGCTGAGAACAAGGTCCAGCATAATACCTCTCCTCATTTGCTCCTCTGTCACTTGCAGGAGGAAGTTATCATGCACAAATTCCAGGAACATCCTGGATTGCTTGTGCCTTGCTGTGTTGTCCCTCCAACAGGTACCTGGGTGGTTGAAGTCCCCTATGAGGACTACAGCCTGTGGCCGTGAGGCTGTTCCTATCTTATCTATAGAGGGCCTCATATAGTTTAAAAGGACTAGATGAAGGTTAAAATATCTGGCCCCTTCTCAACTGCTCTGTAAAACGGAAAAAATTATGACTTGTTGTCTGTCCTCATCAAAAAATGTTTGCAAAGATCTATGTTGCTTATAAGAAGAGAATACAAGGTTTAAACACCTATCTTAGATGTCTCAGGTAGCTGAAGATGAGAGAGCGTTATCTGGCCTACATATGCCAACATTTGCACTGTAGCAGAAATTCCCACAAATCACTTGTTAATTCAGCAATGATGGACTCTTAATATCAATGAGACTCTAATTCTCCATTCTGTAAGAGAAGGATGATGATATTACCTTAGTAACACAGCATGTCTGTTCTGACATCTGCTGCTTATGTGGCAAATCATACTGCCTCCTATCAGTATTTATTCAGGAAAGAAACCTTCTGAAATCACTACTGCTCCTCAGGGGGTACTTACTATCTGGTGTTTAAAATTCCTTGTGTATCTGTATAGCCTTTTGAATGTGTATGGAACTGATAAAACCATACTGGAGTTGGGCTTCCACAAACTTACTGTTACTTGTTTTGTGCATCTCTGCACTATATCTACAGGTGAAGTCTTTTCCTATGACACTCTTCCAGACTATGGAGATTGTGGCATTAGTAAAGTTGCATGCATATAATTGAAGCCAAAAAAAAAAAAAAAAAGATTGTATATAATTTACGTAAATTTATATAATTGATGTGCTGGAGAAGAATTGACTTGTTTGTAATTGGTAAAGTTATATAATTGAAGCCACTGATAAATTTATATAATTGACGCTTTGTACATTCTCTTTTGTCTAACATTTATTCTAATCTTTCCCTGTTGTTTCAGTCCTTTAGTTTTTATGTTGTCTTTATCAATTAATAAGAATAAATGGCCCCATTATCCTAATATTTCTTTATATATTTCCAGATTATAGTTGTTTTTCCCTCGGACGTTTTCCATTATTTTTTTAAGTGGAATACAAAACTGACTGCAATATTCTGTCTAAAACTTCATCAGTATCAAGCAGTTAATTGTCTAATTAGTCACTTATTGTACATACAGTACTACTTTGCAATATTCATGGGTTTGTAATGTTATCAGACAGTTCATTCACCTTTAGTTAATCATGGGCCAGGCCTTCCTTTGTGCTGGTAATTTTGACCAAATGTATAATTTTTACTTTTTTCTATGATTTTTCTTACCTGTGTAGACTAATTTAAAATTGACATAACTAAAGATTAAAATTCACCATTTCACATTCTTTGCAACCCATCCCCATTCCTAGCAATATTAGTTATATATTATAAACTCATTCAGTCAAAATACATTGTGCATTCTACCCTAGAAGACTCTCAAAAGTATAGGAATGATTATGGAATGGAGTTGATCCCAATCTGGTTACATCCCAGGATCTATTTCAGTTGCTCGTTGCCTCACAAAAAGCCCTTTGAGTTTCTGATCCAACTCAAACTTTGTATGGAAGATTCTTCTGTGGGAAAGTGAACCATCCTGACTGACTCAGCTTAGGGAAAATCTGCTTTTCTTATGACATTGCTGACGTTTCAAAGAGTGGGTAAAGATTTTGCAGGGATTTTTATGGTCTGTTGTCTGCTTTGTTTTAAAAGCTTTGTGGTGCTATTTATAGGTATCCAAGGAACTGTAACTTGTTCTTATTTTTTATCTTCTGCTTTTTTTTTTGATTAACATACTTTCTACTTTGTTTTCCAAGCACATAGTGGAAATATTAAGCAGAATTGGACTCATGACCCAGAACAGACCTCTGTAGGCCACACTTGATACTTCTTCCTAACCTGACACTGAACCATTAATAATTGCTCTGTGGGTCTTTTTTTTTTTTGTCGTTACTTTTTTTTTCCTTCTCTCCAGCATTTTATTTATTTAGCAATGATTGCATTTAATCAACATTTCTCTTGTTTCCTTAGGACAAAGTCATGTGGAACTGTATCAAATCCTTTATTAAAATCAAGACGTGGTATGTCCACAACATTTCCTTTATCCACTAAGCTTGTTATCCTATCAGTGAATGAAATGAGGTTAGTTCAGCATGATTTGTTTTTGATGAGCCCATGTTGCCTACTATTTACAAGTTATTTTCCTCCAGGTGCTTATAAATTATCTACTTTATTAATTGTTCTAGCAATTTATCAAGTATTGAGTTTATACGTATTAGTCCGTGAGGTTTTACCAAATAGCATGAACATAACTGCCCACCTTGAACGTAAATAAGGATTTATGAAAATGCTTTGCTGTTTAATTCTTTATTTAGATTAAGAGGCTTTTCTTTACTTTTAAAGTTAGGGATAATTTTACAGTAAAATGATATTTTTTACCAATATGTAATAATGTAATGAAATAACATCTGTCACAGAAAAGAACAGTAAGTTAAATCTTACCGTAATACCTTGACCTCAGCAGAGACCATCCATATGAGGACCCGTCTGCACGTCAGCTACTACTTCACCGCCCTACCCTTTTGCTGAAGTTTTCTGTGATACCTGAGCTATGACCCATAGAAATTGCTAGCAGTCATCACAGTATTCATCAGGGAAATCACTAACGTTTAAGGCCTATAGTAGATACCAACTTCAGCCTCAGAGGAACTGTGCCCTAGGATGCTCTACATCGATTATGAAGGGACCGAGCCTGACCTAGTCAGGTATGAACATTTACCTTTGTTGTCTTTCTGAATTTTTAGTTACTCTGTTTAAAAGTTGAATGAACTTCTGCATGGGGAGATTTCTCCTGTGCAACTCAGAGAGTTAGCTTTGCAACTGTGGTTTTCTCCTTCATTGATTCCAGAATATTGGGAACCCAGATGTGTAATGGATGCATCCCTTGTTGGCAGTCAGATGGAATGCTGTAGTTTCTATCAGTAATCAAAAATCCATTATTAAAGGGAACTGGGATTATTTCCTTAATTCCACTGTTATCAACTGCTTAATGAGAACTCTAGGTCCTGATTTAAGCAACATTTAATTAGCACTGTTGCAGAGAGGTAAAACATTTCTGAGGTAAATTAAATTGCATCTGTTCAACTACCAGTGATTTTGTCTTTGTCTAGATTTTCTTAGTATAATTAGTCAAAGCTGGTTTGAACCATCAGAATTACAAGAAGTGGTTCCATACTATTGGTAAAATAGTGTAAGTGACGTTTTCACTCCTCAATGCTAGATATTTAGCAAGATTTGACACATAAAACTTTGCACTCTCTCTTTATCCAAAGAACCCCTTGTGAGAACTGCAGGAAAATAGTTAAGTGTTAAAAGCAGATATCTTCAATCTGTTGGCCTACAAAGACTTTAGGAAGAAATATGAAAAAAAAAGAAGTATGGTACTGTGTCTATTAGAAAACCAAGGCATTGATTTAGTGTAGTAAAGAGAGCCTCGCATTTTGGAAGAAAGACTTGACAAGATGAAGAAAAGTCTAGGGTTTGAGGATTAAATATTCACAGAAAACCATATTTATTTCCCCTTTCTCAGGCAAAACCAAGGCATATCTTTTTTTTTTTTTAATTTTTTTTTTCCTTCCCCCCCTGCCCCAGAACAAGGAGAGAAGAGCAATGGTAAGCAACATTTCTATTAGACTCTAAGGCAGCTAACCTTGGCTAATATGACCAGCCTGTCATATTCCTCATACCATAACAGAAATATTCTCCATGTGGTGACACCCTTGCTAAGAAATTTTAGTCATTGTTTCTATGATACAGTACATGTACAGTGCACAGAAGTATTTGGAAAAGTGTTTAACAACATTTTGTTGAGAAAGTGGGAAGTAAAGATGCATACTTAACAAAAATGTAAACACCTCTTTCTGAAAAACACAAATAAGCGCACTAATCTTCACGTTCCAAATGTCACATCTCCTTTCCAAAACAAGAAGGCATTATAGCTTCTTAAGTAACTGGTTTCTACAAGGGTTATAGTTTTGGTTTGGTTTTTTTTTTTTGGTTTGTTTGTTTGGGTTTTGTTTGTTTGGGTTTTTTTGCATTATCATAAAATTTAGTAAGCGGTTTTACAGACAAAGTATTTTTCCAATTTATTTCTTGCAAGAAACTAAAGCATTTTTGGTAATGGTTTCCAAAGTTGTCCTGAAGCTCACCAGAAATGTCAGCTTGAACTATTGAAATCTTAGTAAAGTTAGGGAAAAAGGTTTTTAAAGGGAAAATCTGGTGAAAAATGAGATCACTAGTTTTGCTTCAAAAAATACAGAGAAAAAACTTGGCTTTTATCCAAGGAAAATTCCTGAAGTGGGACTTAGTTGGAATATAGCTACTTAATTCCAGGAATGTAGCACTGGTAGCCTACACAGGACATTGTTTCAGCAATAAAATTCCCTAGGTTTCTTTGTCTTGAGTATCCCCTGAACTGCAGCTACAATGCAAAAGCAGTTAGACATGGTGCCTGTCTCAAGTCTAAATATATTCAAATACTCAAACTAGACTTTCTTCTGACAAAATAACCTTCTCATTGGTCTGGTCACAAAGTCAAGATGAGGCATCTCAGACCACACTTAGCCCAGAGGATTGAACAGTAAATTAAAAAAAACCAACCAAACAAAAACCAACCAACCAACCAAACAAACAAAAAAAAACAAAACAAAAAACCACAAACAAAACAAAACAAAACAAAAACACCACAAGTTTTCTGTGTTTTCTCAGGAAAATTGAAATTCATGGTAGCCTTTCAGCTTCAAGTTCTAGTTTACAATGGTGGCAATATTTCAGTCTCTGCCCTATGCAGTCCTATTTTACCTTCTATTATTTCAATTGTTTCACTATAATTTTGATTTGTAATTGTTGGAAAAAGGTTTGGAATCTTTGGATGTGTCCTGGTTTCAGCAGGGATGGAGTTAATCTTCCTCTCAGTAGCCAATGTGTTTTGGATTTCATATTGAAGAATGTTGATAAAAACACACTGATGATATGAGTTGTTGTTGATGAGACCAAGGACACTCACAAATTAGCTTTCCAACTCTCGTTAACGTGCAGATGCAGGAAGCTGGGTGAAAGACAGACAGAATAATTGACTCCAACTGGCCAAAGAGAGTATTCCATGCCATAAACGTCATGCCCGGTATATAAGTGAGGTTTGCCTGTGGAGCAGGGGGCATCCATTCTAGCATCCATTTTGCATCTTCTTCCACCTCTCTTTTGCTTTCTGGCATCGTTCCCTCTACCTTGCTGGCTCACTTTCACTCCTTTGCTTGCTGCTTGGTTTTGTTTCTGTGATTGCTGCTCAGGATGGGCTGTATCGGTCATTCAGACATTGGGTGGTGAGAAAATTGTTCATTTTGTATATTTTAGTATCCTTATATTCTGTTATTATTGTAGTTTTCCTTTGCTATTCTAGTCAACTGTCTTCATCTCAACCCACAACTTTTCCTTTCTTCCCAGTTTCCCTCCTCCATCCTGCAGGGGAGGGGGAGGGTGTGCGAGAAACTGTGTGGTGACTCAGGCTAAACCACTACAGGATGTCTTGTATATCTATGTACCTACAGACACACATACAGAATTTAAGTATATCCACTAGTCATCTAGATTTTCATTTAATATCCAGAGAGACAAGAGGACATAAAAGACACATGAACTAACCAGCAAAATTACTGAAAGGACAATTTAAATTCCTATCACATCATAGATCAAGTATCCTAATTCACTTTTTCAATAGCAAAAAATACAGTATTATGAATTAAAATTGAGTTATAAACTACTAAGGATACTATACCCCATTCAGATTATTTTTAAATTTTAAAAAATCCTACAGATTTTATCCATATTTAAGGAATTCTTTTTGCCATTACTATAAAAGAGATTTAGGCAGGAGACCTACATTATTGTATTGGCAGACAGTTTCAGCTTGCTCTAATGTTTGCAGCTCACCTAGGATGTGTTCCATGAACTTCTCCCATAACTCTGGGGCAACTGTGTGCATATTTATGTTGAGGAATGACTTGTGGATTTATTTTTATTTTGTCATTTTTAGTATTTGAGGACCATTCAGGATTCTTAGCTCCTTCAGTACGAAAAGTTAGTAAAATACGAGTGGTGAAAAGTGAGGTTTGAATGCAAATCTAGCATTAAAATCTTACCTCAGATTTTTTCATCAGCAGAGGTGAAAGTAAAATCTTCCCAGGCTTGTGTTCTCCCTTGTTTTACTTTCTCACTCTTGGTTTGCTCCTGAGGGCAAAAGAGAGGGAGGAAAAGGTCATGGCAGCTCTATGTACATTCCCAATCGATCTGCTTCTGACATGCATCAAAGACCAGACAAGAATCCAGACACAAAGATGTCATAAAGCTACTCTCACTTTCCATCAAGACAAGCTCCATCCAAGAACTGAGCTCGACTTGTGCAATAACTTTTTTTTTGTTTTATTTTTACTCCTGTATCCATCTTGTATTTGTTAGGTTTCCTCTCTTTCCTCTAGTAAGAATTGATACTGCCGCTTATCAAGATAAAAAAGACTTCTAATTTGTTTCTCAAGATATTTGATTCTTCGCTCTTCTGCATCACAATTGGTAACTTCCACTGCCACAGAGAGGGTACAAAATGCTACCAAGTGAAAACTAAGTTACTGGCAGAGTCCATCTATGACAGTTAGCATTGTAGCTCTCCAAAGATGAAATAACTGTTTGGCAAGACTGTTTCCTTAAAAAAGAAAGAAAAAATAGTATGGCAAGAAACAAATTAAGGAAGAAGAAATAAAATGTGAAAAACAGGAGAAGATATTAATCTAATATGCAGGAACTAAGGATGATTTAAGTCTTATCTAAACTTAGTAAGCTTTCACTCCTTATTAGCTACTTGGGATCTACCATTAGAGATGTGATTTTTTTTTCAGTCTGACAAGTAGTCTCATAACCTCAGAAAATTTACAACTTCTCATCTTGATAGATGTCTAGATACTTAAAGTTAGTAATGCATAAAATTTACCTATAGATGTTGATGCATCATAAATCCTTTAACGTATACATTTCTCTGTAACCATTTGGAAGCTATAAAAAAAGAAGACATATTAGCTTATCTCTTAGCAGAGAAAAAATAGCTGGGATGAAGTGTTGTTTACTGCTGCATACAAAAGAAATAAAACATGGTCTAGATTTGGCTCCAGAAAACTTGCAGTACACTGAAATGAAGAGAACAGTGAAATCACTGTATTCAGAAAAAAATTTAATTAGCTTCCATGTCTTTTAATGATTGTACAGTAAATTGTTTGAACTTGAATTACTGTTATGTCAGTCTCTAAAATGGGAAGATTAATCTAACAAAATACAAACATATACAGTGGGATGAAGTTGCCAAGCCACTGGCCATCATATTTGAGAAGACGTTGGAGTCTGGTGAGGTCCCCAATGACTGGAAGAGAGGGAACATAACCCCTATTTTTAAAAAGGGGAACAAGGAGGACCCAGGAAACTACAGGCCGGTCAGCCTCACCTCTGTGCCTGGCAAGGTCATGGAGCAGATTGTCCTGGAAACCATGCTAAGGCACATGGAGAGCAAGGAGGTGGTTGGTGACAGC
>JAAGAY010146620.1:0-19478 GCA_011801015.1 Ardeotis arabs | reverse complement strand
TCATCTACCTGGACTTGTGCAAAGCTTTTGACACTGTCCCGCACAACATCCTTCTCTCTAAACTAGAGAGGCATGGGTTTGATGGATGGACCACTCGGTGGATAAGGAATTGGCTGGATGGCCGCACTCAGAGAGTGGTGGTCAACGGCTCGATGTCCAAGTGGAGACCGGTCACGAGTGGCGTCCCTCAGGGGTCCGTGTTGGGCCCGGCCCTGTTCAACATCTGTGTCGGCGACATGGACAGTGGGATAGAGTGCACCCTCAGCAATTTCGCTGATGACACCAAGCTGTGTGGTGCTGTCGACACGCTGGAGGGGAGGGATGCCATCCAGTGGGACCTGGACAGGCTGGAGAGGTGGGCCCATATGAACCTCATGAAGTTCAACCAGGCCAAGTGCAAGGTCCTGCACCTGGGTCATGGCAATCCCAGGCACAAATACAGGCTGGGCGGAGAATGGATTGAGAGCAGCCCTGAGGAGAAGGACTTGGGAGTGCTGGTGGACAAGAAGCTCAACATGAGCGGGAAATGCGCCCTTGTGGCCCAGAAGGCCAACCGCATCCTGGGCTGCATCAAGAGGAGCGTGGCCATCAGGTCGAGGGAGGTGATTCTCCCCCTCTACTCTGCCCTGGTGAGACCCCACCTGGAGTACTGTGTCCAGTTCTGGAGCCCCCAACATAAGAAGGACATGGACCAGCTGAAGAAGGTCCAGAGGAGGGCCACAAAGATGATCAGAGGGCTGGAGCACCTCTCCTATGAGGACAGGCTGAGAGAGTTGGGGCTGTTCAGCCTGGAGAAGAGGAGGCTCCGGGGAGACCTGATAGAGGTCTTCCAGTACCTCAAGGGGGCCTACAAGAAAGATGGGGAAAGGCTGTTCAGTAGGGCCTGTTGTGACAGGACTAGGGGTAATGGTTTTAAAATAGAGGGAGGTAGATTTAGATTAGATATTAGGAAAAAAATTTTTACAATGTGAGTTGTAGAACACTGCAACAGGTTGCCCAGAGAGGTGGTGGAAGCCCCATCCCTGGAAACATTCAAGGCCAGGTTGGATGAGGCTCTGAGCAACCTGATCTAGTCAGGGATGTCCCTGCTCCTTGCAGGGGGGTTGGACTAGATGACCTTTGAAGGTCCCGTCCAACTCTAACCATTCTATGATTCTATGATTCTATCACCTCATGAAGCCTTTTCAGTCAATGCAGAGAAATATAAAGTTATAAACCAATCAGCAGAAGTATAGAACAGTCCAAAGTGGAAGGAACTTTGAAAGATCATCTGGTCCAGCCTTTGAGATGCAATTTCTTTTGACTTAAACCAGATGCCTAAAGTAAGTCAGATTAATTACACCCTAATATTGCCTCTTGTTCTCCACTGCAGTACCAGATACCAGCACAACTGGAACCTACACCCTCTGAGACTAATATAGTTTTATTAATACTGAAAAAAAGATTTTAACTGCAGAAGCTTAGAGTCTATTTATATTACCTTAAATTTCCATAATTAATGCGTCTGCCAACTTAACTGAAAAGGTTTGGTTTTGTTTTTTTTTTTTAATTTTTAGTAAAAACTAAAGTTCTTCTCCAAACAGGAAGTCCCCATGGCAATTTTTGAAGCATTAAAACTTTATTTTCCCTGTGAATAGCCTATTTGAGTATTTTTAATGATACAGAAAGTTTTCCCAACAGAAGTGAAGCTTTTAAGCCTTACTAAAACATTCATGGGAGCTTTCTACTCAGAGACATGGAGTCTAAACTTTAGATGGAAGAGTTTGATTCTCCATGGCCTTGTATGTTAAACCTCACTTACAGTGCCAGTAGAGTACCTTTACACTTTTCAGGTAGTGCAATTATGTTTCATATATCCTTCAAGGACACTTCTCACAGCCAAAAAAAAAAAAAAAAGAAAACTGTTTTTTTTGTGTAGCTGAGACCCAAGTTTTGCTGTAATCACTTATTATTGTGTAAGTCAGTATAAAATATTACCAAGGACAAATGTACCATTTCTTAATGGTGCATTTCAAGGGATAATGGTTTTAAAATAGAGGGAAATAGATTCAGATTAGACATTAGGAATAAATTTTTTACAATGAGGGTGGTTGAACACTGGAACAGGTTGCCCAGAGTGGTGGTAGATGCCCCATCCCTGGAAACATTCAAGGCCAGGCTGGATGAGGCTCTGAGCAACCTGATCTAGTTGGAGATGTCCCTGCTCCTTGCAGGGGGGTTGGACTAGATGACCTTTTATGGTCCCTTCCAAGTCTAACTATCCATGATTCTATGATAATGTCTTTGAATGTCTTTGAAAAACTACAGAAGATACAGAATAGAAAACAATGAGATCCCAGGCCAGTAAATTCTAATCTTGCTTCACTTATATCTCTGATCTCAGCAGAAATACTCTGTCCTCGTATAAGTGTAATGAGACGAAATTAACTTATTTTAATACCAACTAGAAAAGCACCAGATCTGTGAAGATGTTGACTACTACAGTTGCACAGACAGCCTTTTAATTATGCCAGATTAGATGAAGAATTGCGCTAGGAGGATCAAAAAGATAATTTCATTAGTCATCTCATTCTCATTGCTGCCCTACACTAGAATCTGTGTAGGAGGAAGCAATGTTTTCAGCAGTGTGTATCAGAGCTTTCTACTTGTGGTCAGTTATCTACTGTGGTCCTGGAAATGCTTCTAAGGGAACTAAGATAACTGGCTGGGAAGACCTGTTCCACATGTCCTCTACAGCAAATAAAATATATTTCTAAAGTGATCTATGTCACCCAGAAATCACAAAAGCTTGAATACTCCTGACATATAATCATGTGCAGCATGGCTATGACCACTGGTACAGCTGTGTTGATGCCTACAGTTTACGTGGTATACTCTCTCCTCAATGAATCCTAATCAGTCAAAATGCCTAATATTGATGTATCCTCAGACTCTATTTTGACATTTGCATACAGTGTCTATTAATAAAACAAAATTAAATGTAGACGGCATGCTGTGTAGCATGTCCTTAGGAGATATGGCTCCAGATGTGGTGCCCCAAAGGGTCCTCATACTGCAACACTGAGGTTGCAAAGGGTGCACAGTACTTGGCTTAGGAACTCAGATGTTCGCAGTGGTGTTGTATGGCACCAGCAACAAGTGTGATTCAATGCACAAACCTAAAACTAGACTAACACTATGTTGGAAAAGACTTGAGCTTGTCAGATGTAGATGCCCTTTTTGTCCTAAATTATTTATGCAGCTAGTACTACTATAGCCAGGTAGATTTTCTACGTAGAAGTCAGAAGGTATAAGCTTACTGTTCAGCTAAATCATTATTTGTCTGGTGCACCATCTAGGTTTTGAAATAATAAGTAACATACTAACAATGTCTTCAAAATTACATTTATCACATTGCACAACCAGAATTACAGGCTAGCATCATTAAAGGGGAAAATAAAACCAGCAAGACTGTAGCCTGCCACTAGGTCAAGTAGCTCCTTTTTTTAACACTTACCATCTAACTAATTTCTCTTTCTGACCTAAAGATATAAAGCTCCTTATGAAGACTGAGAAAAGCCGCTAGAGAGTAAGCAACTGATCAGTAAAATGAAATAAATATCTTTTTTTTTTTTAAAAAAAAAGGACTTTTGTGATGTTTTTCATATTAGGAAACTATGCAAACTACTTTAGAGCCCATTTTTCTCTCACTGTAGTAAACAGGAGAATTCACATTGACTTTGGAAAGAGTAATTTTGTCTCAGCCCCTTTTTTTTTTAAGAATAAAAGAATTCATTTATTTGCATATCTGTTGTTTTCAAGTAGGATAAGGCTTTATTATTGAAAGTTTTAAAATCATCTTCTTTCCATGAGACTTGTGATGAATATACATATTAGCATGTTTAACATCTAACTCTACAAGGACGTATTTGATTTTTTTACTCCTTTACATCAAATGGTACAAATAAGAAAATTTATTGAAATAAACAGCATTGTGCCAACATAAAACTGACATAGTAGATAATAATCTACTATAATCTTATAAACTAATAATAATCCCTTGGACTTTAATGGAGAGCCACTTTCTCTCCTAAGGAACTGTAAAACGTTGCAATTACGATTTATGAGCCTTTTCCATCTTGTTTTGTACTAGTGCAAATAGCAGAAGAGAGTGAAGGGCAAAGCAGAATGAGGACATGGTCCAGTGAGCAGCTCTCCTGTGTTCATCCATTTCTCGCTGTTTAAACTTTCCACAGTTTGCACATAGTGCACATGCAAGGGATTGTTCATCACTATTCCTCACATAATGGAAAATTCAGTGATTCTTGCTGGTTAGTGGACAGTGCATACCACTTCGAGATTAGTAGCTACGAGCACTGCATCTTAAAATTACCACACAGTAAAACTATTCAACTTTAGATAGTCTGAGGGATAAAACTTTCGTCACCTCTGCAGGTCACCCGAACAAGTCAACCTACTGCTCAAAGGAACTTCAACATCAAACTTAGGTCTAGTTTCTTAAGGTCCAGTTGAGTGTTGAAAGGGGGAAGATACTACAGCCTCTCTGGACAATCTGTTCCAGTGCTTATTCACGTTCATTGTGACAATTATACCCATTATATTCAGTCCGAATATCCCTTGCAGTAATTTCTGATTGTTATCTTTTGCTTCAATGCACCTTCAAAAGAGTCTTTCACTTTCACTGTCCTACAGCTATCCTTTAGGTTGTTGAAGATAGCAAATAAAATCCTCTTCTCTCTCCTCCTCCTCCTCCCCACCCCAGCCCCCAAGTTGTTTGCTTCACACTTCTTCATCTTCAAGTCATATTCCATGTGCTTCAGACCCCTGTCCACCTTATTACCCTCATGTGGACTCTATTTTGTCACTCTTTCTCTCTTAAACTGATGAGCCCAAAATTGGACACAATATTCCAGACATGGTCTCAGAAGAGTTGAGAAAAGAAAAATAATATTTTCCTTCAACTTGTCTGCTGCACTAACTGGAGTGTAGTTAGCTTTCATCACTACGAGAACACATCGATGGCTGTTATCCACTGGACATCTTTCAGGTTGTTGTCCATCAGACTCCCAGATTCCCATCTTTTACTGCAAAGATGCTTTCTAGCTAATTAACCCTAGCTTGTTCAGTTGCAAAATGTTATTCTGTCAAAAATGCAGGAATTTGCATTTGCTTTTGCTGAAATTCATGAGTTTTCTGTCAGCCCATTTTCTACAGCCTGTCAAGATCCCTTTGAATCTTGGACCCTGACCTTTAGCTCACTGTCTGCTCACCCCGGCATGGAGTCTTTGGAGAATTCACTGAGATGCCTGGTTTCCTGTGGCAGAGGTCCCCAGTGAAAGTGTTAAACAGTACCAGGACTACAACTGACCCCAGGGTACACCACTCACAAATGACTGCCAGTTAGACTCAGAACAGTTGACTGCTACACTTTGAGTACAGTTAGTTTTTCACTCACTTTGAGTGCAAGTCCATATTGCCTCATCTTAGCTATCAAAATGCAATAAAAAGATGTCAAATATCTTGCTGAAATCAAGGTAAACAACAACAATTATCTTCTTGTCCAACCATTTAATCACCACTCAAGTTGGTCAAGCGTGATTTTTCCTTTGATAAATACATTCTGGTTGTTCCAAGTCATCTTCTTGCACTTCATGTGCCCGGAATGGCTTCCAGAAGGATTTGACACATAATACATTAGACTGACCAGCCTGTAGTCCTCTAAATTCTCCTAGGGCCCTTTTTGAAGATGATCATGATGTGCATTTTTTGCAAGCATCAATGTCTCTTCTCAATTACCATAGTGATGTTGGTCAGCTTCGTCAACATCCTTGAATATATCTCATCCATCCCCATGTACTTGTGTATGTCCATTCTGCTTAAGAATCCATCATCTGAAATTCTTCTATTAATGCTACTATTTCTCTTCACTACACTGCCTAGTTGAGCACAGGAAACTGGGAGGCCTGAGAGCAGCCGTTGCCAGCAAAATCTGAGGCAAAGAAAATATCTCAATTTTTTCAATGACCCTTATTATTAGGTTGTCCCATCCATTCAGTAGACAGCCCACAGTACACCTAGTCTTGCTGTTCTTAATGGTGTAGTTACAGAAATTCTTCTTGTCTCTCACAGACCCTTTCCAGCTTCAGCTGTAGCTGAAATTTGGCTTTTCGTAATTTCATCACTGCCTGCATGGGCAATGCTTCCTTAGTCCTCTGAGGTATTCTGTCCCCACTTTCACCATTCATGAGCTTTCTTTCTTGTGTATGAACCCAGCCTGGAGTTCCCTGTTCAGCAAAACTGGTCTTCTGCTGTACGTGATTAATTTAATACACATTGAAACAAATAATTTTTGTGCTTCGAGAAGGTTATCTATTCCAAAGACCCTTAAAGTTCTGAAAATGAGAATTTGAACTTCTGGGAGAGTCATTCGAAAATAAGTTACGGAGTTGGAGACAGTTGACAGTATCGCTGCTTCTCCACATTGAGGGTTACAAGCTAAAGTAGGAAAAAAAAATCCAAACCACAAGATGCTCATAAAACACGGAAGACAAAACGGAGTGCAATTTAGTTTGTGACCAAAACCAGAAAGAATTCTTAGTCAGGCTGTTTCAGGGATCTTTCTAGTTTGGAATAATCCCATGTAGCAACACCTAAATATTCTTCTATTTGTAACTTTTGAGTAATTTGAAATATCAGTGCACTGAATTAATCTTTCTGATCAAGATCTTCAAGTCCTTCCTCTAACCAATCTTTCTTTTTGTTGGACTTTATCTCTGATTCTCTCTCACACCTGCCACCATTGATATCAACCTCAAAACCTCACATGCCAACTTCAGCAGAATACCTGTAGACCTCTTTCAGTGAAGTATGAGTTAAACATCTCTTTTAAGACCTGGAAATCCCTTTTTGGTTTGTTTTTTTTTCTGCAGCAATGTAAGGTATTACCTAATTGCTGTGATTTTATATATATATTTATGATGTTACATCAGAGTTCTAGCTCTAGATGAGTAACCGAATTACCTCACTGTGATAATCTACCCATTCTGTCACAGCCTTTGCCACTTTCCTTGTTTATTACTCAGGATGTCACATGTCAAATCTCTGTGCAAACTACTCAGTTCAGGGATCACTTCTATTAATTTGCACGGTGCTTTCTTTTTCCACAGAAAAAGAGAGGGATTATTCGAAAGGAAAAGCTGTGCCAACACAAGGATATTGACAGATAATCTGTCAATATAATTGCTGGGAGCCCTCAAATTCCTTATAAGGTGGTTAAGTGAATATTCACCAAGGGCGATTTTCTCACACTTCACTTTGACATTTCCTTGCCTGAAAAGTAGGCATCTAACACAAGTGGGATGACTCAGTGCGACACTGTCTTATAGACAATTTGTCTTTCCATAAAAATACCCAAAAGAATAAAAATGGACTGGCTGGATAAATTGTTTGGGCTTGGGGAAAAAAGGCTTCCCTCACCCACAATTTCTAAGACAGAGACAGAAATTATGAGATAGTCCTTTGAAAAAGCTTATCTGTTAGATTCAACATTTTTCAGTTTTAAAAAACATATTGTGTAAGTGTGATTTCAAGGTAAGGAATCCGTGTAAAAATTACATGATGCATGCATCCCACAGAGAGATGCTAAGAAACAAAAGGTAAGAATGCCTTAATATGTTGTGTATCAGCTAGATGCAGCCAATGTACAGGCATGTATTACAAACCACAGCAAGGCCAGGGGTGGTATTGTCGTCATGATTATTACTGTGATCTTAGGTATTTGACCACTTACACAGAAGTGAGAACATATTTATAACTCTTTCTCTATGTACAAGTGAATGATGACATAGTGTATTTGTTCAGAAAATATAAAAAGAAATGTATTTGGATACTGAGATCCAGCTCTCAAAATAGCATTAGTAAGACAGTTGATTAGTGACTTTGCTACTAGATATAGTATGCAATTGAAAAAAAAAAAAACAAACAAACAACCCACACAATGATTCCTCTTTGGCAAGTAAGACAGGAACTGTAATAGATAGAATACAACGTGTAGGGCCTTCTACATAACCTCTTAGATATGTTACTGAAACCTGAAGACATCAAAATGGGCTACAGGAGAAGCACTGATATAGTTTATGTGAAAGCTTAGGTTGGATTCTAGGCTCTTTCAGTATCCAGCTACAGAGAGAGAGGAACAGGAGTACCTTTTCCCTGTAGCTAACAGTTTAAAGAATGCTTTGTGGGACAAAAGAATGCAACAGTTCAGCAAACACCAATTGCAGAGAGTAAGAAAACAGTACAATCAGCAAAGAGGGAGAGAAATGAAGAACACAATAATAGTGACCTCATCATTAGAAGTTGACAAAAGCACCAAGATTTTTTAAAGAGTGCTTCTTCTGTTATAGATTGTTCAGTGTAGTAAAAATAACTGAAAAATTTGAACTACTCAAGACATTTCTTGTATTTGACTGCTTATTATCAGCCTTGTCTTATTACATCTCATTTATGGTTGCTTTTTTTCATCTTAAAATAACTTGGTGAGAACATCTTCCAAAAAAATGTCCTTGCAGGTTTCCTGTTTTTCCTTCTTATTTCTCTAGAGATTTTTAAATTGATGTTTTACTTTTTCTTTGTTCTCTAAGTTGATAACATATCGTCAATTATTCCTACATTAGAGAGAAGCCTGGGGCAAGAGAGGCGACACAGCAATGTTTGAGGGATGGTGAGCCAGAGAGGTCCTGCCACATTAGTGGAGATAAGGGAATGGAGAGCCATGCAACAGCAAAGATGCAAGGGTTATTGATGTGTTAGAAACCACAAAAACACTTGAGAATAGTCACATAGGAATTAGGGCATCTCCCCTCCAAAACGTAGTGGGATCTATAGCCCAACTGAAGTACATCAACACCAATGTACACAGCATGTGCCATAAACAGGAGGAGCTGGAAGCCATTGGGCAGCGACAAAACGATGACATAGTTGCCATCATGAAAACATGGTGCGATGACTCACACAACTCTAGTGCTGCAATGGATGGCTATAGACCCTTCAAAAAGGATAGGCAAGGAAGGAGAGGTGGTGGGGTAGGCATGTATGTTAGGGAGTGTTTTGATTGTCTAGAGTTTAATGATGGTGATGATAGGGTTGAGTTTTTATGGGTAAGAATCAGGAGGAAGGTCAACAAGGCAGATATCATGGTGGGAGTCTGTACTGACCACCTAACCAGGATGAAGAGGCAAACAAAACATTCTATAGGCAGCTGGGAGAAGTCTCACAATCTCTAGCCCTTTTTCTCATGGGGAACTTCAACTTACCAGAGGTCTGTTGGAAATACAATAGAGCAGAGAGGAAACAGTCTAGGAGGTTCCTGGAGTGTATGGAAGATAACTTTGTGACACAGCTGGTGAGTGAGTCAATTGGGAATGGCACTTCACTGGACCTGTTTTTTTGTGAACAGAGAACGACTTATGGTTGATATGATGGCTGGAGGCCATATCAGGCCTAGCGATGATGATACAACAGAGTTTTTGATTCTCAGAGAAGTATGGAGGAGAGTAAGCAGAACTGTTACCTTGGACCTTTGGAGGGCAGACTTTAGCCTTTTTTAGGAGCCTGGTTGACTGAGTCCCTTGGGAGGCAGTCCTGAAGGGCAAAGGAGTCCAGTAAGGCTGAGCATCCTTCAAGAAGCAAATCTTATAGGCACAGGAGCAGGCCATCCCCATGTGCCAAAAAACAAGCGGACAGGGAAGAGGATTGATCTGGCTGAACAGAGAGTTTAACTGGAACTCAGGAAAAAAAAGGAGAGTTTATGAACTTTGGAAGAAAGGGTAAGCAACTCAGGAGGACTACAAGGATATTGTGAGGTTATGCGGGGAGAAATTAGAAGAGTCAAAGCCCAGTTCGAACTTAATCTGGCTACTGTCATAAAAGACAATTAAAAATGTTTCTATAAATACATTAGCAACAAAAGCAGGACTAAGGAGAATCTCCAGCCTTTATTGGATGTGGGGAGAAACATAGTGACAAAGGATGAGGAAAAGGCTGAGGTACTTAAAGCCCTCTTTGCCTCAGTCTTTAATAATAAACATCAGTTGTTCTCCAGGTACCAAGCCCCCAGAGCTGGAAGACAGGGACAGGGAGAAGAATGAAGCTCCCATAATCCAAGGGGAAATGGTTAGTGACTTGCTACAGCACTTAGTCTAGACACACGAGTCTATGGAGCCAGATGGGCTCCACCCAAGTGTACTAAGGGAGCTGGCAGAAGTTGTCACCATTTCAATCATTTATCAGCAGTCCTGGCTAACTTGGGAGGTTTCAGTTGACTGGAAGTTAGCAAATCAGTAATGCTTATTCATATTCCTCCAATCTAATATCATTGCTCAGTGACACAACTGGGGTTATAATGAAATTGGGTCCACAATTTATTTACAATCAAATAGACCATTTCTCTGAAAGCATAGTTGCAAGTAGAACGACTGGAAGTGTTCTGTAGTTAAGTGCTGAAGTCTGCTGAAGTCATGCTGCAGATGCCCTCTTCACTGGATTTTTCTCATTCCCCAAATTTACTTCTGCTTTTCACACTAGTTTCTTCAAAGGTTTATGTGAAAGTATTGTCTTTTTATTTTTCTTCTTGCTTGCCCTTAATAAGTTCAAAAAAATCTAACAGAGGATAATATACTCTCAAAGGTAAAATTTCCCCTATAAATACCTTAAAGATGAGCTTCCAAAACAGAGTAAAAATACTCACTAAGGGACAGGGTACAGCACTAATTTTATACCAAACTTAATTGATCTATCCAATTCACATCTTTACATCTCTGGACCAGAAACCACATATTAGCAATTAGAGACATGGGAAGAAGCTAAGGAAACTGCTTTAGACACTGTTTCTGGAACATTTCGGGGAAACATAGACTGAGGAAAGGAGGGCACTTTGAAACATGAGGAATATAAAAAATTATTGTACTGTTGACTATGGAGTTACAGAGGAGGAAAGGAGAAATAAAACAAATTGTGATAAATATATAGGAGAAACTGGGGTGGAATTCTGTCTGTTACATAGAGAATGTGTGGGGCACAAAGGATCAAAAACCAGATTTCATCAAATCAATGCCTCACTGAATTATTTCCACTGGTCACTATGTCAACCTTGGGTACTTGAACACACATTAGCTTTATTTCTCTCTATTCTAAAGAAAAACAAAAAACAAAACCAAAACGAAACCTGTATTTCTGTCCATAACATCATTTTTTTCTTAATCTATCCTTAGTAAATTACAGATCAAGTTTTCTAATTTCTTATGTGTTCTACCTTTTCGATTCTGAATTTGATGTTATCAATCTGTCTTTTTGTCTGCATTAGTGTTCTTGTATTGTTCTTTTATTTAAATCCCCTTGTTATCTGTATGCTTTATTTAGTATTAGATTGTTGTGAGAAACAGATATCTCTTTTCACAGTGGTATCAGGTTTCCCACCATTAATTATCTCTTCAGAATATAGCTAAATTCTAGAATTCTAAATCTAATTTTGTATAAATTCGAGTATCTGATTCTGGTTTGCTTCTTCATTTGAATTTAAAACAAAACAAAACAAAACAAAAGAACAAATCCAAAACAACACTTGAATGTTAGAGAGAGAAAAACTCTTTAAATACGCATTTATCATCTCCTTGATTCTCTCAGAGCTTTAGTCTCACTTAGTTTTTCTCTTCGTTATTCTCTTCCCATTGATACTTCTACGAAGAGATTGCATTCTCACATTCATTGCTTCCAGGCATAGGTATGATTTCTTGTCTGGAAAGTCAACAGTGTTATTCATATGGGTCCCTTGGTCTGGCTTTGTCCTCTGGGTTTTTTTTTTTTTGCATCTTCTGGGTCAAGGAGGATCTCACCAGTTTGACTACTTGTTACCATGTTTCATCTACCAACTGCTGTGCTACAAAATGAAAAGTGTCCATGCTTGTAAAAGTAAACTCTTTCCTTATTAAGGGATGTTGTGTATTGTATTCTGCTATGACAGTCTAGCCAATTCCATGAGCCATTTTAGAGTTCCCATGAGCTAGAGACTTGGATATTTGAGAAGTGTCAATGTATAAACAGCTCCAGCCAAGAGCTTTTGTGAGATATAATTACCTAAAAAAAAGTGATACAGACATTTATCTGACCATACTTACATTCTGATTTTTGTGCCCCTTTCCAAAAATTATCCTCTGTGCTTGCTGAGAAATCAGTTTATAAATACTTCTAGAGACAAGCAATTTCTTAACATTTTTTTTCACATGCTTCTGACCATCTCAGTTTCACTTTTTTTTTTTTTTAATTTTGTTTCTCTTATAAGGCAAAAATTTTTTTTTCCTTTCATTTTTTCCACACTCAAAGCTTGAGAGCAGACATTTTAAAGTTAATCAGACTGAAACATGTATCTCCACTGTGGATGACCCTATCTTAGAATGTGTTCCAGTTCATATATGCTGAAGTATAAACAGAAAAAACATCACCACAGATGGCAAAGTTAAAGAAAAACTCATTCACAAAAAAATGAATGTGTGCTCTTGATCTGAAATAATAATGTAACTGTTTAGTTCATACAACTGTTATATGTGTTGTATGGATGAATTT
Organism: Ardeotis arabs; assembly: GCA_011801015.1. Lineage (NCBI taxonomy): Eukaryota > Metazoa > Chordata > Aves > Otidiformes > Otididae > Ardeotis > Ardeotis arabs. The sequence goes on along the minus strand of JAAGAY010146620.1, from coordinate 6,860 downwards.
TAATTCTCTTTGCTCAACTCTGCTTCATAATACAGAAACTTATTTGAAAAAAAAAACCAACAAAAAAAATCGGCCTAAAACATTTAAAAAAATAGCATGTTAGCATGTTGGTTTTCACTTTGAACAAGTCAAGGTTACAACAGTTGTGTTTGTGAAGACAAACAGTATATTTTCCCTTCAGTAAGGAGGGTTAAGAGATGTGAACTTAAAAAACCCCCAAAATTACAAGAACAATGAAAAATCACAAGCTTTCTTTACTGAAAGATCTTCTTTTTTTTTATTTTATTTTATGCAGCAAACACCAAACTGACTCTTTTCAAAATGATCTACTTCCAAATTTCCAGTTTTTTGCTCCAGACTGATATAAGAATTCTACAAAGTAGAATATCTTTTAAATTTCACATGCAGTATAAGCAGCTTCATCTTTTCTATTCTACAGTACAAAACTAGGATGATTATCTTTCTTTACCTTGTAATTCCTTGCCATAATTATGGAATAGAACTATTAACCCATCTTTTGAGAGGTTAGCTGTTCCTCAAAATAAAAGGTAAGAAAAATTAAATTAACATATGAGAATTAGGTATACAATGAGTAATACGTATTTTTGTATCTCCCATTGCAGCTTCATGGTAAAAGATTTCTAAGGATTAGTGGTGGATTAGCCATGCTGAAAGTTAGAACATTTTTCAGCTGAAAAATCCAAATAACCATACAAAGAGTGGATTATCCTCCCAGTCTGGACTGGGGAATCTGGTTGATGATGGCTTTCCCTAGAGGTCTAAGCATGTTCCATGAGGAAAATAAACATGATGATGCAGTATATTAAAAAAAAAAACGATAGGAGCATTTAACCATGAAAATGTTTCTACACTTTATCCCAGAAATACCAAAAAAAGTATCAGTAATTCAGTGTCAGGGAAGTAAACAGTGTAAAAAATAACTATTTATTTTAGAACCCAATGAACAATTGTCTTTATTTTCTAACTCTAAGAGAGAAAACTGATAAAAATCTGAGCATATTATGCTCCATTGTGTAGTAATAAGTAACCAAACAAGTGCTCATCCCCTGTTCCTTAAAAACTAAATTGAGAGCAGCCTTTTCCAGGATGTCACTGAAGTTACCAAGATTCCTACTGACTTCCATGGGGATAGGGTAAAACCCTTTCTCAGTTCACGTACATGTTCCAGAAACAGGTCAGGTTTTCCTATAGGATCAACAACTAGAAGCTCACTATCATACTCCTACAGTAAGTTCAACTGTACAGCTAACAAACAAAATTTTATCTTATTATGACTTGCCACATTCCTACCACCAGTGAGTATAAGTGCTATACAATGACTAATTTTCTAACTCTTCTCTTTGGAACGGAAATGTTCTTTTGAATTTCACATCTACAAGTCTAAACCTTACACATATAAAAGAGATTGCCCTGTAGCTCTGTGAAAAGGAGTCCTCTGCATTCAAGCTGTAGATCAATGTTTTAACGGTCCTTCATTTCACTGTATCTGACAGGCCAGGATACAAGCTCTGGCAGTGAGAGGGGCAGCATAAAGATTGGTCAAGGAGCTCATCACTGACATAAGAATAAAAAGTATCTGATTTTTGTATCACTTTCAGTAATAGTGTAAGCCTTTTTTTTGGCTGCCTACAAATGATATCGCTTTGCCAATGGATTAAACAAAGTCTTTAGTCATAGAGCTGTATTTTAGATTACATAGACCTCAATGTACAATCAAAAACTCTATGTAAAATTAACTCTGATAGTAATTGACCTTTGAAAAACAGTTTATGCAAACAATAGCTTCCAAAACTTCCAAAAATCTTCATTATTCCAACTTTTCCAGTCTTTTACTAGAAACCTGTCTGATTTAAGGAGAAAGAAAATAAAATGTCTTACATAGATCTGTATTGTAAAGAACACTTCCCCCCTCTCCCAAATTTATAATCATTTTTGTGACAACAATATTTATGTATTTGAAAAAAGACCAGTGTATGGAACAAGTCAATAAAAACCCCAAGTTTTATTCAAGAAATAATGCTAAGTATCCATTGGCTTCCTTTGAGTAATGAGATTTATTGAGATATCTGGTTAAAAAGAAAAAAAAAAAAAACAAAAAAAAAACAGCATTGATGAGCGATTCTAGCTGTCTCTATTTTAGGAACTCAATCCACAGGCAATAGCTGTTCTGTAAAACAGATGACTAGCTACCTAGTTTGGGTACATGGCCAGTCTGTTGACATGGATTTAAAATGCAGCCAGATCACATTCTGCTCTTCTGTTTCCAGGAAAAGGAAATCATGTGGGCTGAAAGAGAGAAGGTAGCTGCACCGTTCTCTGAACCAGAACTGCAGGATACACAATGTAGTATCTCTGTAGTCTAGTCAGGACATAACTCCTCAGGTGCATGTTGTAGTTTAGCCCCTCTCGGGACCAAGCTACACAGTCTCTCAATCACTCCCCCCACCCTCCGAGAGAATGAAAGAGAGATAATAAAACAAAAAGTCTCAAGGTTTGAGATAAGGACAAGGAGTGAGTCTTAAAGTTACTGTTACGGGCAAAACAGACTTGACTTGACTTATTTATTATTAAAATCAAAGCAGGCTAATGAAGAAGAGAACAAAAACAACTTCTCCCCACCCCTCCTTCTTCCTGGGCTTAACTTAATTTCAATTATCTCTACCTTCTTCCCCTGCCCTGAGCAGAACAGGAAAGGTGAATATGGAATGGGGGTTATTATAATTTCATCACATGTCGCTTTCTGCTGCTTTTTCCCCCTCAGGGGAAGAACTCCCTACATTCCTCCCCTGCTCCAGTGTGGGGCTCCTCCCATGAGCTACAGCCCTTCATGAACTGCTCTAGTGTGGTTGTTTTTCCACAGGGTTCAGTCCCTCAGGAACAGCTGCCCCAGCAGGCCCTCCACAGGCCACAGCCTCCTTTGGGCATCTGCCTGCCCTGGCATGGGGTCCTCCATGGGCTGCAGGTGTCTCTCTGCTCCTCCATGAGCCTCCATGGGCTGCAGGGGGACAGCCTGCCTCACCATGGTCTTCACCACGGGCTGCAGGGCAATCTTTCCTGGAGCAGCATTATTCCTCCCCCTCCTTCTTCACTGACCTTGGTGTCTGCAGCCATTCCTCTCACAAGAAATTCTTCACATTTGGCTCAGCAGATGCCTCTCAGGTTCTCTTCACATCTCTCTTCTCTCAACCAGGCTGGGTCGAGTCGGGCCCAGATGGCCACCCGTTGGGAGGCCAGAGGGTGAGGGCCGCAAGGTCTACAAGGCTTGTGCCTCCCCCTCTCTCTCTGCTTCTGCTTGTTCACTTCTTCTTCCTTTTTTTTTTTTTTCTTCCCCCTTCTTAAAAAAGTTATCACTGAGACGTTATGAGGGAACATTCTGCTACCAATTGACTCAGCCCTGGCCAGCGGCTGGTCCGCCTTAGACCCAGCCGAGTCCACGGGACAAAGGGGAAACTTCTAGTGGCTTTTTGCAGAAGCTGCCACTGTAGACCCTCCCACTAAACAAAACCAACACAGTGCAATAGGAATATTAAGTCAGCTTTAAAAGATAAAGATTTTTAGTGCATCTGATTAATAATTTCAACTTATGACTTACGCCAAAAATGGGCAAAAGCCAGTATCTTTCATTTTTCAGTAAGAGAGATAGAACTCAATCTAAATTGCCAAAGTTAGTCACGGGGAGATCTGAAAAAAAAATAGATTGCTAGAGGAAGAGGGAAATTTGAGATCATCTTGTTTAGGTACCTACACGTAATAGAAAAATGAATATTTATGGTGAACTTAGAAGTCTAATTTCAGCCATAGATTAAATAAGAAAAATCTTCCCTGAAAAATTCATCTGGAACAAAAAAAAAAATTATTGAGCAAAAAATATTTTCCCTAATAAATTTCAAACTCAACAGTACATTCTGTCCCTTTAGACTGAAAACATTTCCATTACTGGATTCATTACTTATTATTGTTTAATAATCTTTCCTTCTCTAGAATTTTCTACTGTAAAAGTTTCCTTGACTTTTGTACATGTTCTCTAGATTTGTTTATCATTTCACCCAGATGCTGGCACTGTGTTGGAAATCAAGAGAAAGCAAGAAAACAAACTAAAAAGAAAAAGAAATAAGAGAAAAGAAAAGTAGAAATATAAAGATGCGAAGCCAGCAAACACACAAAATTGTAGCTTTCTAACTTTAAAAATGTGAAAAAGAGAAGGCTGAAAGAATTATAATAAGGCTGAAAGTTAAAAAAGAGCAAAGATGTGGGAGTGGAATCTTGAAATGAGACAAAAGAAAGAAAAATAAAGGCCAAACAAGAAAAGTAAATTATCATAATGAAAACTAAAAGCCTCCCTTCATCTGTTTTAAAAATAGATACTAATGTTTTGCAGATTAACTTTGGTTTTGTAATTATGGACTTATGGAGAAATGAATGTTGGTGAACTAAACTGCTCACTTAGGGAGTGTAGCTAAATCCATGGCATAGCAGAAACAGCTGCTGCCCATTATGCTTTGCTTTTTGATGGTAAGTGGTAGGAAAGGTTGGCAAAGGTGACCATTCAGCACTTTTTATTATGAGGTAATGGCTTCAGTGATGTTAGCAAAATAATTAAAAACACCATCAGTCCTATTCTCTGTGCAGACACTTAATGTTGTTTTCATCTCTCTGTGCTGTCCTAAAATGTATTCACATATGGAGTAATATTGGCGGTCAGGGTAAAAATGGAGCAAGTCAGAATTAAAGAATATTTTGTGCATTACATACACAGCCTTATTCCAAACTATGTAATTCAGTGTTCCTACACTACATATTTAAATCAAAACTATTACTTTTGTTCTCACAAAAGAAACAGTAAACCTTACTCTCTGTAATGTCTATGACTGGAAAGCTTTTTCTATGTGTTATTCACAGAAGACATAGGAATTTTCACATGAATGTCTCCAACTTTATTTGTATTTTTAGTCATCCAATATGCAAGGAGAACCTAATATGTCACCCTAATAACAAATATCCTAATATTTTTGTGCTGGGTTACCCTTGGCGGCCAAACTTCCACCCAATTGCTCACTCACTCTCCAACCTCTGACGCAGGACAAAGAGAGAAAAGAACAGGAATGTGAAAGCTCATGGATTGAGATAAAGATGGAGAGATTGTACACCAATTTGCTATCACAAGCAAGAAAGACTTGACTTAGGAAAAATTAATTTAATTTATTGGCAAATAGAATAATATATTTTTGAGTAGTGGGAAGCAAAAAGGCAAACATCAAAACATCACCGTTCCTCCCCCTTTCCCAGGCTCAACGTCAGCCCTTCGCTCCTGACTCCTACCTCCCCCTCCTTCCCAAACAGTGTGGAAGAACGGGGAATGGGAGATGCAGTCAGTCTATAAGAATGCCTCTATGCCACTCCTTCCTCTGCACACTTTTCCTCTCTTCCAGCATGGATCCTTCAGGAAAATCTGCTCAACTGTGGGCTTTCCACAGGCTGCAAAGATTATCTCTTCCTTTATTGAGCACCTCCTCTTCCTCCTTGTCTGACCTTGATGTTTCCTCTGCTGTTTCTCACTCCTTTTCCCCCTGCTTCCCTCTGTGCCTGTCCAGCATTTTCTATCCTTTCCTAAATATGCTTTCCATCTTAAATACGCCACCATCTCAGATGATGGGTTCAACTGTATCCTGTGATGAGTCCTTTGGAGCCAGCTGGAACTTGCCATGTCCAGCATAGCCTGTCCTCACAGAGGCCATCCCTGCAGCCCCCGCAGCTGACAACATGTTGACACCTGCACCCAGTACAAACTTGTACTAGGTCCCACTGGATATTTGAGATAGTGGAAACCTTATAAGGTAAAGCCTGCATGTGAAGAACTGATTTACTTAAGATTTTCAGTACCACAGCCATTGATAAAATGGCATAGAGCTCTGTCCAGAATTAACATATAGTCTGGGTTCAACAAAGGGTCAGTTATTTGCATTAAATTAAGTGAATTAGTTAAGGAAAGGTTTGTTTTTTTTTTTTTTTCCCCCCCACACAGCTAGCTGAGATGCCTCATTCAATTTTATAACCTAAGTGATAAAGTTTATTTTTCTCACTTGGAATTAGCCATTTCCAAGGACCCCAACAATTTGTACTGGCTTCCAAGAAAAGCTTAGAAATATCAAATCTTAATCCTAGGGCTAGTTTTTCAGATATGTCCCCATGTTTGATATATTGCACATAGTACACAGAGGTGCTGAATTCATGAGAGGAATGGGAGAATCAGACCTTTCCAAACCTATGAGGTGTTCTGGAAAACAAGTGAGACACCTTGTAGCAATACTTCCCTTTAGATTCCTTTCTGTGGGTGGCACATTAGCAAAGAGGCATTACGATGAGAGAGGAATTTTCCTGCTTCTTGATTACACTTCAGAATAAAGATAAATAAGCATCTTATGGGCTTCACCCATACTTCAGAAAAGAATGTACCTTTTGCACCTAAAAGCAGACTCGCCAAACAGGCTTTAAATGGAACACACCACATGCTACACAGCATAAGATAGAAGACAGAATTTTCACCCCTGGGCCAGAAGGCTTGAAAATCATAGAATAATAGAATGATTTGGGCTGGAAAGAACTTAAAAGATCACCTAGTTCCAACCCCCTTGCTGTAGGCAGGGACACCTTCCACTAGACTAGGTCACTCACAGCCCCATCCAGCCTGGCCTTGAACACTTCCAGCGATGGGGTAGCTTCTACAGGCAGCCTGTTCCAGTGTCTCATCACCCTCACAGTAAAGAATTCCTTCCTTATATCTAATCTAAAGCTACCTTTTTTTTTTTTTTTTTTTTTTTTTTAAAACCCTTTTTTTTTTT
>JAAGAY010146618.1:586-24340 GCA_011801015.1 Ardeotis arabs | reverse complement strand
AATACTAAACCCCAGAGCCATTCAGAGTTAATGCAGCATCACAGTTGTAGCCTGCTAGACCTCAGACAAAGAGATCCCTGAACTCTGCTTTTTTTTTTTTTTTTATTAATACATATATTGGAGCTTATGTAACAGGTGTTTCTTTGGCTGATACAGTTATACAAATAATATATCTGAAAATCTTTTCTGAGACGATGTTATCTAGATGCTCTCTTAGCATTGGAGGACAAATCTTTTCTCAAGTGATTCCAATTTCACTGTCAGAGTGAAAACCAAAGAAGCAGTTTCTCATTTTGCTAGATATCCTGTTTAGGAAAAAAGTTAGATTAAATACTTATTACCTAGTTAACTCCTGCACCCTACCCTGGTGTCCATCCGCAATTCTAGAGGAAGAAGCTAATTCAAATAAGGCTGAATTTGTTCCACTCAGAAAGATTTTCCTTTGGCACTCTGTAGATGTAAATATGTCACATTCCTGTGGATAATCCTTTCCTGTCAATGCTGCTTAGGTTGGGGCTGGGATGGAGTCCTACAGTTATGAGTAAGGATGGAAAACATAACAAGTGGAGAAAGAATCAGGATTCCCTTGAAACTGTCTTTCAATATTTTTTTTAGTGCTCTGACTTTTAAACAAAATTCTGATAATGCTTTCTTTTCCTATCCTTTCTCCTTTTTTTTACCAAACTTCCCATCAATAGATACATGTCAGGGGAATGCAGAATATGATGTTTAAATATGATTTGCTTTACAGTAATAATTTGGAGCCACAAGCAAAACCAGGGCTTGAAGTGACAGCCACTGCAGAGCCACCTGCTTAGAGAGAGCCCTGCAAGAGACACGATTTGAACAAATGGTGTCCTTGTTAGCGGCACGTATAAACGAAACATTGTGGCTCCCAGAACGTGTTTGGATATTTCACACTTTGGTGTCACTCAGGCCAAAAAAACCTTTCAGCCAAGTACTGCCCTGCCCTGGAAACGCAAAACGCTCTGCACAAGGGGAGCGGGATCCCTGATCCGGATCCCACTGAAGTTAGAGCTATACTCCCATTTCCTTTCCTGGTACAATATCAAGGCCAAAGCACTTCACCCAAAGCCACATCGAAAATGCATAATATACCCAGCAATCATTTCTGGTACCTAAACCTCCAAAAATCCTCTCCTTTTCTTCAAGTGCATCAGAGTTGTTTACCAGAATACCTAATAGCTAACAGATCTTCCCATACCGGGCGAGCCTTTCCTTTTTGAAGTCCCCTTCTCAGGGTCTGGACACAGCAGCAGCAGAACATTATCAAAGGAGGTAGTTTAGGCTTGTATGGTTTATGATTTACACAAATATGGTTTATGGGGCCTCAGGGCATACTTACTAGCTATTTCTGTTCAAAAGATTGCAAACACTAACAATATAGACAGCGCAATGCTCATCATTAAGCTCCAGAGTAAACACTTAACTAAGGGACAGCCTTCTCAACGCTATTGTTTCCAGCTGCCTGGAGCTTCAGGCAGAGCAGCTATGCTGTTCACATTCAGCTGATGCCTTCAGAGATCCCATCATAACCCTCAGAGCTAGAAACAAAAGGGACCTTGACTGATGGAGTGCCCTGAGTGAATGAAGCTGTTGTTATTCCTGTGTCATGCGTATAACGCCATCGCCCAGAGGTTCAAACCCTATCCTAACAAGTGCTGGATGAGAAGACTTATTTAGGCACCTGTCTACTCCAATGCTCTGGGCACCAAAGCGCTCTCCCAATGGCATATTTTGTAAGACTAAATGTCGACTTCAAGCACCCCATTCTGATCATTTTTGTCTCATCCCCATACCAGATTTCTAACATCATACATTCAGGTCTGAAGATCGTATTGTTCTTAGCATTTTCATTAAGTATTAAACATTCTTAGGATGGTTTCTAAGAGAGGGAAAAAAACCCGCAGTCCTGTCTAATGTATTTAATATTTTAAAATAAGATACACAAGAAAAAGAACAGCTTTTCCATTCAGGAGGGAGATATTTGTATGGCTAAAAATAGCCCTACTAAGCTTTTGTGAACATGAGATTGATGGAAGGATAATTAACATTTGCAGGAGTTTGAATCCTTACAGATAATGAACTGAAGTGATAATAACCTCTTAGACCCATGAAAAATACCTCTGTACTTGAATGCGTTCAGTGATCAAGCTACATTACAGCATCTCAGAAGAATGTCACAGCCTTTCAGTGACTGGAAGTTGGTGGTAGGACTGGAAAAGCCCTGTACCTCCTCCCTAAGTAACTGGGGTATTAAAGTCGCAGCAGCAGTAGAGACAGCAGGATGACTTCTCGTGACCTCCTTTGGGTTCAGAGGAACCTCCTTCGATTAAGTCAGGCCAGGACATCTTAAAGCCTTCAGAGTGCATTATCATGAACTTTTGGGTTATCCTGTAACAACATGGGGAAAAAATGCAGCTGTGGAGCTGTAGGAAGTGAGGGTGCAGGTTACAGAGAACTGGGGTTATTCAGCCTGAAGAAGAGAAGAGAAGGCTCTGAGGAGACCTTATTGTGGCCTTCCAGTACCTAAAGGGGGCTTGTAAGAAAGATGGGGAGAAACTCTTTAGCAAGGCCTGTTGTGATAGGACAAGGGGTAATGGTTTTAAACTAGAAGGAGGCAGATTTAGACTAGATGTAAGAAAGAAATTTTTTACAGTCAAGGTGGTGAAACACTGGAACAGGTTGCCCAGAGAGGTGGGTGATGCCCCATCCCTGGAAACATTCACGGCCAGCTTGGACTGGGCTTTGAGCAACCTGATCTAGTAAGATGTCCCTGCTCCTTGCAGGGGAGTTGGACTAGATGACCTTTAAAGGTCCCTTCCAACCCAAACTATTGTATGATTCTATATTATTTGTTAAATACAACCCTCAAAAAAAGATTTTGGTTCAGGTCACGGAAGAAGATCAAGGACTTGAAGCATTACAACTAAGTGTCCAGAAGTGCTGGCAGCCCTGTAATGCAAGACAGAAATCACATGTTTGAGCTTTCTGGAATTAGTGTATTTTCACCAAAGTCCACAGGAATCACCAAGGGTTAGGTGAGGGGTTACATTTAGATTTCACTTACTTGTTCATCTGGTTTGGGGGATCACTACTCACATGTAATCTTGCTGTTGTAGTAGAAGCTCTGCAAATACTTTTGGAGAGAAGTATGTGTCTCATGTTAATGTCTTAGGGTCATGCCCCTTGCAGCACGCATGCTGACTCTCTGCTTAACAAGGCTCAGTGACGCAGCTCTTCTGCATGTGAAGGTCTGTCCCCAAACCTCAAATTGCTGGATAAAAGGCTTCGTCTATCCAAGAGTCCTACAACATTGTTTTTTGTTCAGATCCTGATTTGCCTTCACTTGCCTTCACAAAGCTTTTCAGTTTCCTTAGGTTAGCTATTTTCAGTTAATTAGAACTGGTATAATTTACTACTTTACCTATAAAATTAATTCAGTAACAGAGCTCCTGTTTCAAATGGTCGCACTGTTTGTGAAAGTATTTGATCTATAAAAAGAAGCACATCTATTAAAAAGAGGTTTTGGAGTGCCATTTATTGTTCCTTTCAACTTCTCTCATGCCACCGTAACAAAAAGTTCTCCTCCTGAAGAGCAATGAAATAAATCTAAGTGCTTACAATCTTCACTGCACAATCCCAGTTCAAGGCTAGATGTGCCTTCTTGTTTTGGCAAAAGAGAAGCAAACTGAGAAAAGATGCACTGTAGCAAGTGAAGTTCAGCGTTTGCATTTTTGTCTGAACTATTAGAAGCAGCCAGGTGGTTAATACATTTCAACATTTTCTGGACAAAATTTGGAGATAAATTTGTCTCAGGAAGATGGCTGAGGCTAGTGATCTGCACTTGATTCCTACAAAAAAAGAATCAAGAACACAACAAGCAAATGTACATTGCCACGTTCTTCAGTGAATCCAGCCAACCTCAATACCGTTGCCTGCAAAAGGGAAGGGAGTTTCAGAGGGTGCAGCTATACCATACTCTGAGTGTGAGCCCGAGCCCAATCCTGTGTTCAAGTCCAGACTTCCTTCATGCCTAAACCATTTGGACAAAAGCCTGTGCTCAGGATTGGGGTTTAGTATGTATTTGGGCAGAAGAGCCCAGAGGAGCTCCTTTCCTCCCTTCCCTTCCAGTCTGTATCCAGAAAGCAGCAGAGCTCACTCTCCCACCAGCACAGTCAAATATCGTAGGCCAAATTCAAAGTGCTTACGTCCCTCTGAAGTTTGTACCGAGTAAAGATAAACACATCCTGAAGTGCTTTGTTCGTACCGCAGGGATGGGCTCGACAGAGGGACCTGGTTTGAGAGAGGAGTTCTCCACTCCAAATGAAAAAATCTGGTCACTAGGTGATTTATTAGTCCCTCTTCAATGATACTTTTGTTTTAAGAGGACTTCAGTTACCCTCTGCTGACTGGAATGTTTCATTTATGTTGGAGAAGTATTGCTCCTTGACTTGAAAAATGACTTCCAGCAAGCAATAAATGCTGTGGGCCTCATCCTGTGGCTTTGAGCATGACAGCTCACCACCGGTCACTTTGCCACAGGATCCTTGCCATTCTTTCCCTGTTTTATTTTTCTTGCCTTATGCATTACACATGTTTGTAATTAAGGTGTGGGGGTTTTTTTTGGTTTTTTGGTTTTTTTTTAAGGTTGCCTTGTTACATCCCCTTTTGTTCCAGGCTGTCAGCTATGGGTTTCCCTGTATTTAAGTCCCAAGCATTCCTCATCAATGTCCTTGCTGAAATGCTTTTACCACAGGAGAAATCCTTTTTCCACATGGCTTCCAGTACAGCAAAGGTGGAGCAATCCTTGCAGTTAAGGCAAATTCCCTCTGAGGAAAGATCCTAAGCACAGTGAAAGACTCAAGACCACCAATCAACCTGTTTTCAGAAATAATGGCAACATTTAAAGTGTGACTGAAATTATTTTTGTACATTTTGATCTTAGACATTATATGCACATTTTTGACAACAAAACCTCTGGCTTGGCTGTATTTTTGAGTCTCTTTTGCAAAGAGACTCAAAATCCTTTATCAAGGATAAAGGCTGGGTATTTTGGCAGATCTCTAATGCAGTTTCTGCCAGTAAGTTTATTCAAAACAACTGTTTTCTTTAATATGAGTCCTGGTCTTGTGTAGAATCTTACAGCTTCCTGTGTTTCCACCACAATATTGCTCTACCTTGCATTAACCCTTGGTAGGAAACTGTGGGGTTTGTCTGTTCTTTCCTGTCATGTCCTGCTCCTTTCGTTAGGACCATTTGTCACAGAAAAACACTCTATTTCAAGGCAGTTCAACTCAATTTACTCTTGCAAGGTCAGAACTAAACTATTTTAAAGTAGGTTTTTTACTTGTCAAAGTAAATTTTTTTTTATGATGAGGATGGTGGAACACTGGAACAGGTTGCCCAGAGAGGTGGTAGATGGCCCATCCTTGGAAACATTCAAGGCCAAGTTGGACGGGGCTCTGAGCAACCTGATCTGGTTGCAGATGTCCCTGCTTCTTGCAGGGGGGTTGGACTAGATGACCTTTAAAGGTCCCTTCCAACCCAAACTATTCTGTGATTCTATAAACTCTCGCATACTTAAAAACAAGAGGAAAAAGGCACTTTGTTATGATGCTCTAACAATGTTAAATGTCTAAATGTGAGTAAGCAGCTGTGTGGGAGATCTCCCCAGAGCACCTGGGTTCAGCAGGATGCAGAGCTCCATCCATGCCTGGTCACCCTTGTGCCCTGCTCCAGCAGCACAGGGCAAAAGATGACTGCAGCACCCTTAGGATGAGAGGTAATGTTGAAGCCCCTAATTCTGCAGCTTGGTTTGTTGAGACATGAGAGCATTATATCATCACTCTGTCAGTGTAAATGTACTTTAAAGTTAAAACAATTCCACAATCAGTCAAGAACTTGCCATTCATCAGTCAGGAACTTGCCATTACTTAAGACACTGTGTAGAACAGGTCTGGTAGTGTCCATCTCTGGGCTAAACATGTTGATTAACTGCCTCTTGCTGTCCCAAATCCCATACTCTTCTCGAACTGGGGCAGAATTTCCCACTTGCTGCCCTAGCGATGTGTAGGGAGGCTGGCTGCTGCTGAGCAGGCTTTCTGTGGTGACTGAAGAGATCACATGAGTAATTCACACCCCATTTGCTAAAGTGTATGTGGGTCTCTGAAGAACAACATCGATTTTTTTTTTTAAATATTATATAATTATAAACATGTACAAGTCTTTCCAAATACAAGGATATATTGCAGTTGTCTTTCTAGCTGCTTTGCTTGTACAGATTTGGGCAGATCTCCAACACTGACAATATCTTCTGACAGTACCTGAAATTCTCCTTGTGTTTCCTTATGTCCTTATATAGGGTAATGGGAGTTGTGCCTGGGGATCCTTCCACAGCTTCCAGCTCAGCTACTGCAATAGCAATGAGCGTTACTCAGTCCTGCGGGAGTAACAGTGCGTCTCGCTTCATGCAAGATTTAGACTTCAGCTTTGTGCTGAGACTTCTTCAAAGGCGGCCAGGAAAAGCAAGGTTGCCAAACCTCTCTGCAAGCCCAGTGGGATTCAGTCATCCAGTTTCCCTAGGCTGCTGTGAAAATCCCACTCTCAGCTCCATATCTTGCTATCTGCATAACGTTCACAATCCCATGCTGTAGCTTGGCTAGCGTCAGTCCCTAGGAGGCAACTCGTCTTTGGCTGTCTTAAGGAGCTGCACTTTGGTTGATGTGCCCAAAGAAAACACAGGAAACACATCAGAGTAAAGAAGGAAATCAAGAGAAAATCAGATAACAACACTCATCCTCAGCATTGCCTTGAAAGAAATGAGTTAGGTGTAGAGAACAGAAGGAGCAGCCATCAACTAAATAGGTCAGGTTACCAGCATGAGGCTATTTAGACAGCGATAGTAGGAATGGTGACCAGATATGCAAAGCTTTTGAGATGCAGATTTTAATTCCCCTGGTCAATAGGATGGCTCCAGATGTTCTCTGGTGTTGCCGGGCAGAATTTTCTCCACTGTAATCCTGCTTTCTCCTCCAGGTTTCACTGACCGTAAACTTTTTATTAGTGCCCTTAACATGAGGCACAAAAGTCTTCCAACTAACACCTGTTGCATCTATTTTTATACGCCAAGGGTCTGACTGGTTCCACAGAGGATTCAAGAATAAAACATATTTAGCAGCCACAAAGGTTTTCTATTAACTTTATGTTTCCTTTGCTTTCAAAACTTGGGACTATATAGCCTATACGTGCCACCTGCTGCTGTTCCTTTTTGATGAAAATCTCTCTTTGTTTTGCTCCTTTAAACTCGGTGCCAAATTCTGCTCATGCTTGTGTCCATGTAGATCCAAAATAACTCCTTGGATGCTAATGATGCAATTCCAGGCGCTCTCTGGGGTAACTGAGAATAGGAGCTGGCCCTTGTCAGTTCAAATTTACCCTTGATGCAACTTCACTGAGGGTGAAGGAGCCGCCATGAGGGTATTTTGGCCTCACTACCCCGTGACACTAAGTGTTTCCTGCAAGCTGCGAACAGTCGGAGTGTTGTCCAGCCAAATGTGGTGAGTGCAGCAGGTCACATACCTCTCATAAAGCTCTGGAGCTAAACTGGGTCAGCGGTGGCATGACAGTCCACATCAGCTACAGAGCGGGCTGCGTTATTTATGTGAAGGAAGAAAAAATATGTGCGATGCATCCATCCAAACCTGTAACTGGAAGTGACAGGCGAGGGGAGTTCCCCGCGCCGCTCGCTCATCAGAGATCCTCAATAATAACCCCCGACGGAGAGAGCCTCTTCCTGGGCAGCTGCAGATTTAATGTTGGTCTTTGTCCAGCCCAAGCAGCTCAGATCTCTAAAGAAGTGGATTTTCTATACAATAGGGGTGGGATGCACCGAAGTGTGAGGAGGAGGCGGGACACCAGGTGTCTATGAATGAGCTAACAAGGAGCCCCAAATGCCTCCATATCCCTCCCCTGCCCCCTTGCTCTGCCCTTGGACTGTAACACGGCGCAGCACAATGAATCAGTATTAGCCCCGGTGCAGCTGCGAGAGGTCAGGCCCTGCACTTTTGTACGGGCGTCTTTAATTTAGGCTCCTCGGGGACTCATTTTTTAACTGAGGAGAGGGCTAATGCTCGAGCTATCAGGGGAAATGACATCAGTCGCTGAGAGGATAGGCGTTGAAGAAAGGCAGCTTGTACGTTACCCTCTCCTACCACACCCTCCGTGTGATGCTTAGGTAGCTTTTTCTGTTGTGGTCTCTTTTTAGTTGCCTATTTAAAGTCAATAGCTTGAATCCATTCTCCTATTCTGCCAGTGATTTTCAGGAACACAAAACTTAAGGAAAAAGGGAATTGCTTTTGGTGGCATTTAGCAGAAGTTAAGTCCAGTGAGACAAAATCTGACAGGGAAAGAGGCAGAGATAGATGTGTACTTTTTGGTAACTGCACTGTATGGAGAGTTAAGATTATCTTCATTCTGATCTACTTTCCCAACTGCTAAATATTAAGCTCTTTTTATCAGTTCTGATGCTCTACGATGCTGCCTGCTACTTGCAAACTGTTATTTTCTACCTAGTTTTATTGATGTGGCCTCTGTTATTAACCGCAAGCTAATTCTCCAGGGAAAATTAGGTTGTCCAACCAACCCACAAGGAAGACAAGGGATGCTTCATGCACATGGAGGATGACCCCTCTGTCTCCAGTCTCTGGACAATTAACAAGTAGCATTAATGAACTACTGAAGGGTGCAGCCCTTCCCAGCTGGAATGGTGGTGGCTGTGATGGTGGCAGGAGGGAAATGGCAGTGAAGGCAACAGGGCGAATCTTCAGTACCAGGAATGGAATATGCCCTAGGGAAAAACATCCACTCCAAGGAGTGGATACTGGATGTGGGCACTGAAGGCCTGGTTGTCTTCTCATTCAAACTAAGGAAATCTGAAGTAAATGTAGAAAAATCTGAGAAAATGCACCTGCAGAAAATATTAAAGTAGTAAAGGAAACAGGCTATGAAAGTCGTAATCCAGCATCTGTGCTGAAAAGTAAAAATAAAAATTTCCATACCTTACACTGGTATAAATTAGCATTATTCCTACCAAAATATGTGGAGTTACACTGGCATAAACACAAAGAAAAATGAGGTCTCATAAAGAACAACAGTCTCTGGATTAAATCCATTACTGGTGTAAGCAAATACATTCCACAGACCTCAAAGGAGCCATGCCTGCTTGTACCCATGGTGAATTGGGTTCATCTTCCCCAGAGGCCTTTTTCCATTTTAAATACAGCACGCATGCAGATGGCCAGAGCTACAATGGGGTGCCCGGCTTTGTATTGAAACAGGCAGCTTGACTTCAGCTTGAACGTAGCCATGTGCTCACTGTGAATGTATTTTCAGAGCTATCAGTGACAAATATTTCAACTCCTTGTCAACTTTGGCTTTCAGATCCTCAAGCATCAACATAAACATAAAAGGATGTTTAATATTGATGGCTAATATTGACAGGGTCCCTACTATAGCTATTTAAGCAAGATGAGCTTGCATGTGTACATACATACCTGTATGTAGATATTATTGTTTATATATACGTGCTGCTGTTTGTTATATCACGTATACACAAGCACAAATACACTGAGTTATTATTGGTTATACTAATCCCTTGGAAATTAGACACTGCCATGTGTTTTGGCTCAATTTATCTACTTTCCCTCAGAGTCGATCTAGCCCTCTCTTCAGGAGCGCTAAATAGTCACTGTTCCCATCGAACTCTGGCAGCCATGCATAATCGGCTCCTCTGAAAATCATATTTGGCTCTTACAAGCTTGCTTACAATGCGTCCTGGTCTGTTAGTCCTGCTCTTATTTTCAAATAAAAAGGCTCCCATTATATGTCTGCAGTATCTTGCTGGAGGATGAGTCCAACAACCGTACCACTGGCAGCAGCTGCTGTTCTTGAAATGGGATGCTGCAAAGCTTCACCTCAGACTTCACCTCAGGCTCCTTTCAGCTTTGCCTGTCATGCTAAGAAATGTATTTTTGAAAGCATGTCTCTGTCATTAGGACTTCTGGGTCTTCTGCTGCTTTTCTAAAAAGCAGCACCTCGGGCATCTCTGGTTGTGTTGCAGGCAGGCAAATAGAATGGCCACCGAGCACCTGCTTTATTAATTACAGGAGTGTTAGCTGGTGCAGAAGAAGGTGGCCTTTTATTTTTCCTGTGGCTCTTTTCACCTGAGCAGCCCCCTTGAAGTGCAGAGAAACCTTTGGTCCCCCCTGTTCCTGGAGGCAGAATGGAGCTGATGTTGCAGTGATGAACACAAGCCTCAGTGTCCTTCTTTTTGGCCAGGAAGCAAGTAGGGGTCATTGTCTGAGACCTAATGATACCTGCAATTGATGAATGCAGCGATTCAAGGGGGACATGATAGCTGAGAGGCATATTACACAGTGTGCCTTTCTAAGGGCTAATTAGTGCAGCCTTTGCTCCTGCGTTGAAACCCGCATAAATCAGTTTTACACAGATGTAGTCTGATGGTCTGGTCCCAGAAGCAGCACTTTTAGTCTTCTCAAGAGTGAGATTTGTGGGTCTCAACAAGCCATGAGCAGTGCCCTGGGCAATGTGGATGCCCTCTTACGCTAGATGCTTGTGTGCTCCTGAGAGCCACGTTGGGAGCCAGGTTTCACAAGGGACAACCCAGGCAAACCCTTTGTTTGCGAGTCTCTTTGTGGTGCGGGTGAACTTGGGCAGCTGAGCTGTTACAGGCCCCTCTCCATCATAAGAAAACTCAAGGCAGAGGCATCCTCCTTGAGTAGCAACCCTAAAGGGAGGGCAGTGTCAGCTTATATCATGTCATATGAAGAAGTTTCACTGATCATTTATCAATTTTACACCAGGGTCCTTTCACGAAACCAGGAACCAGATCCTGCCTCCGTTTCTGGTCACATCCCCTTTCACAGCCATACAAATCTGATTTAAAAATTCACACAGATTTTTTTTTAAAATAAGAAGAGTAAATTCTACTCAAAAAGCATTAAGAGATCTCGCCTACCACTGATTCCTGATACCACTTCCCTATGAAAATTTGTCAAAGACCTGTCTATCATTCTGTGTCTGTAGCACTCCTAATGCAGTCAGGTCCTGGTTCACAGCTCAAGATATCACAACAACTCACCCACAACAACAACAGACAAGCATTAAGGTTTTGTCAGTCTTTTGACAGCTTTCAGTACAACATGTCTAATATTGTCTTCACCCACACTCTAGCCGGCTTCGGTGATGTTAATCCCTATTTACATCCAGGTTTGCATGCTGAAAATCATACTTACCACTTAAAATACTATAAAGTCGTTGAAAAATGTTGCTGTGTAGCTCTACTGCATGCTTGTTCTGCAAACAGATTTTTTTTTTCTACGGATGCTCAACCACTTGGTGGTGCTACAGAAAGGATCTGCTTGGCTTTCTAAAGCAAAGTAGGTTTCTTCTCCTTCGTGAAAAGCATCCAGAGATCACACTAGATAAAGCTGTGGCCAGAACCACCTTTCTTCCTTTCTCTTTTCTCATATGAGTATTGCCTTTGCAATGGTCAGGTTGAAATCTTAGAAATCTAGCTATTGTATTTCACCACGAAATGTGTGTGTAAAGTTACAACCTCAGCTAATTCATTTCCCTCTATCGGATATTTGATCTACACATTTCCAGCGCAGCTGAAAATTGCAGGAGAGTGGGCATCCCATCAGAATTTACCTGTTTAAAAATAAGCGTGCCCCATGCCACCTTTTGCTTGCTTTCCCTGATGATCCAGAGTTAATTTTTGTTTTTCTTTGGTGTTATCCCTCACACAGAGCAAACATTCAGATTGCACATTCAAGAGTTCACATGCAGTGACACAGAGCAAAGGATGTAGGTCACTTGGTGCAAATCCAGTGAGATTCGGGCACCAACACCCCTTCAGCTCCTTGGAAAACCCCAGGCATACTCTGTAGGTGCCAGCTGGCACACAGGGATGAAAGGTGAAAACCTTCCTTTTTATCAAGCTAGGGCAGAAAGGCGATGAAAGCCCTGATGGAGCAAAGTTCTTGAGCTTCATATCTAGGTCCTAAGGGGGAAATGCGCACAAGAAGCCTTCTGCATCTGCCCCAGTAAGTGAGTGTGGGTTGGGGACCAAGGGAAGGGAACAGAAGTGGGGAGGGATGAGACAGAGGACTTCAGAGAGCATCATGGTGAGGGGGGATTGAATGCGGAGGGAGAAGATTAGTAATTTCCAGCTGTTCTGCACCAGCATCTGGTTGATTCTAGGCAGCCTAACTGGTGTCGTCTTCGTAGGCTTTGGTGCCGGCAAAGGCTCCTGTCCATGGAGCCCTCGCGGAGATTAGCACAAGCTGAGGTAAAGTGAGAAGGATTTGGTCTTGCTAAAGCAATGGGAAGTATGCAGAGGTCACACTGCTCCTCTTATTAAATTTGAATACTTTTTTCATCTTGGTAACAAACCTTCAAACATGTTCTTTAGAAATGAGTGTCCTGTTCCATTAAAAATAAATCTGTTTCTTTCTTATAACACAATTAGTGTCAGCAAAGCATTCTGCAGATGCGAGAAGATTTATTTTTGTATAATTCTTGGGAGGCAGGAAAGAGTATTCTAGTTCTGGAGGAGAGATAAAGAGACACAAATTTAAAAGTGTTTTTAGGCCTTGGGCCAGATTTTCCAATTAACCATAGCTCAGGGAGGAGAGGAAGGCATCTCTTCAAGCCTCCGTGGACGTGCTGGGGAAGGTAGCTCGTTCCTACAGTTAGCATTACCCAAAGTGTTGTGTGCTTTGCATTGATACGGAGAAGCTGGTGGCATCAAAGTGTTGCCTTGCTTCTCCCTGTAGGATTGTGGCTGCCTTTTCCCTTAAGATCTGTGTTGTCTTTTGGGGGTTGTTGAACTGTCACTGCCTGTGCCCTCAGAGCAGGCTGGAGAAGCCTAGGAGTGGCTGTCGTGTGGACCAGCTATCATCAGCTCCAAAGAAAACAACCTGTCATCTTAGCATAGCAAGGACATCTCTTCCCCACTCCTAAAACCCTCCACCCCAGCCCTGACATTCACCCTGCTGTGGGCCCGGCAATGAGGACGGCATTGGACTCAGAGGGGCTGTCACTGCCCTCCTGGACGCCAGTGCACGAGGGGGTGGCATCCTCTGCTCCCCTGTGCTCGCTGTGGGGATTTCAGAAATTTGCAATTCCCTTTATACTGCATGAGAAGCACAAAGGGAACACAGAGAGCCACGAAACCTCCCCCCCCCTTGCAATTCCCTAGCCAGTGAAATGAAATTTTCATGCATAATGAGGCTTTGATCAAGTCTGTCGCTTAGCCAATTTGCTATTGATTTAAAGAGTTCTCTCTGCTAGCAAACAAGCATAAAGGATGGAATTTTAAAAAGATCTAATGGAAAATTATATTTGGTTCTCGGGCATCTATACATGAACAGATTCATTTTCCATTTAACTGCTCTTTGTAATTTGCTGCCCCAGATTTCTGGGTGTGTCCTTTTCCTGTGGAAGTCATGCTGTATCATTGGTACACATCCTAAAGTCATAATATTCTGTTTACATCTTTCTAATCACTTGCCATAAAATGATTACATTGCCATTAACAGTTTTTATTATTTGACCTAATTTTATTTACAGGTCATAGACAACACTATTTTCTAAAGCCAGGAAGTGGCTGCAGACAAATGAAAAGTAAACAAAATAAAGCTAAAGGAAGCTGGCAGCCTCCGCGCTGAATCTATTTTCTAATTTAGTATTGTTTTGACTTTGACAAACTAATGATCAGCGAAGGAAAAATGCAGCCAGTCTCACAGCTATGAAGCCAGGATGCACACTGTGCTGAATTCCAGCATTTCAGTGGGAATTTACAGGGAGGTTGGGAGCCAGAGATGATTTCTCAGGGCCAGATTGCATGCTAGTCTGGAGCCTGTGGCAAGGGGTGTTCTCCTCCACCGTTCCCCAAAACACCCTCGGGAGGGGAAAGGGCTGCATTTTGGGAAGGCATGATGCAGCCCTCGCTCCCCTTTGTCTATGGAGGGAAGGAGGTTGCTGGCCAGCCTGCATCCCATGCAGGAAAGGGAGCAGAGAGCCACTTTGCCATCTGTTCCCCCACAGATTTGTCTCCTAACAGGAGTAAGGGGGCACACAGTGCCTTTTTCTCTTCTATGCTTGAACTGCATACCCACACTGTCAAGCCAGGGTCGTACCCAGGGAAGTGATGTGTGTTATCAGTTGAATATAACAAATGCTGTTCTTTCTGAAGAGGTACACTGTATATCTACCGTAACACAGCAGATGTTACGTTCTAAATGTTGTGGGGCCCATTTTCAGTAACTGGGCAGGATTCGCTGTCATTATCCCAGATACTTGCTGCTCAGTAATAGTTTTGGGGAAATACTTGTTTAGATGAGTGCATCCAAAGGCGTGAACATCCAATAACTCATTGATGCCACATGCAGCATGAATTTTAGCATAACATCTTGTGCTTAACCTTCTTCTCTCTAAAAATATATAGAGAAAAATACATTTGTATGTCTTTTTTTTACTCCCTATATTATTGGTGGAGTAGCCTTACCCTTGTATTTCCAAGAAAACTGGTTATGCATCCAATAGCTGCATGAAAAGAGCGATACAATCTAGACACAGATCCACAGACCTCAATATCAAAACAAACATCTTGTGCAAAACATACTTTTGGTTTTCTTCATCACAGGCATCAGCGCAACAAACGCCACACAAAAGCCACAACCGAGGCTAAAATGTCATTCCTTGTAGGATCTACCCAGTGGCAGTGATATCTCCATTTGATCGGACTGGGCAGGAAATCCCGGAGTCCTGGAGGGATGTATCTGCCCCATTTCATCCATGAGTCATCCAGGATGAAGGGGTCAAAATGGCAAAAGTTCACACTTCCCCATTATGTTCCTATACAAACATCTCTGAGCCCGTCAGCACCTCGGCTGTATTTAGCTTCACCCCCTCTCCACTCCAGCTGCCTCCCAACCAGCAGCTGCACAGCTCCACCCTTTTCCGCCACAACCCACAGCACCACCAAAGTCTGCCCATGTTTGCCACCTAAGGGCTTGGGCTTGCATCACCGAAAATCAAGGTTAAGACACCTCACTTGCATGCACCGTTGTGTGGGGGGAGTTGGGGCTGGAGGCTTTGCAAGATGGTGGCCAGGGGATGACTGCTCTCGGCGATGCTTCAGAGAAGCTGTGTGTGCATAAGCTATGCTGAGAGCAGTTGTTCCATGTGTGGGAGGCAGAGCTAGGCAAAATGAGCCAGGCGGAGATCCGGCTGCTTACACGTTGCCTCATGTGCTGATGGTTGAAAGTGATGCAGCCAGTCAGCTTCTCAAAATAAGGGCAAAAAACCAGCGGCGGCGGAAGGGAGGCAACCGAAGGCAAAGAAGGGAAGTGATGATAGGAGGGGAGCATGCTGCTGAGTGACTTAATGACATTTTTTCACTTCTGTTTTGCTGTTTGCATTGGTGAGATGCGCAATCCAGTGACCGCAGCCTGCCGCAACTCCCTGGTCACGATGATGAAAGCTGCAATGTTGGTTTTCCTTATTACAGCCTGCTGATGTACATGGACTTTAATCCTGAAAGGATGAATGTGCAAGGGGAGGGAGGGGTGCTGGCAGTTTGGGTTGCATGGCTCATTTATTTAATAAAAATAATATATAAATAACACAATAAACACACCATCAGAGTTTTACTGAAAGAGTATCTAAGCTGAATGAGAAATAGGAAAGCAACAGAAGAAAAAGGAATTGTGTATACTCAGTCTTTCTGGAAACCCTGGAACGGAAGAGATCCCGAGCCTCAGCCCCTACATTTCAGTTTTCTCACCTGTGGGGTTCGGGTTGTTTCTCCTCACTTCTCAGTGGTGTTGAGCGCCCCAGTTTAGCAATAGTGGTGAGGAGTTCAGGTATCACACAGAATTGTTGAGTGTAGAAAAGCAGATTTTACATGGACAAAATCATGTGATACAAGCATACAGGCACACACATGTATATGTAAACATGTAAATCAATTTTTGGATCTAGAGATGTAAATTCAGCAGGCGATTGGTCTCCTCTGTGCTGCAGGTATTCCAATAAAACGTACCAAGCAGCAGAAGAAATAACCAGTATTACAGGAAAACATGATAACACATTCATTGTCTAAATCCTCAGTGAAAGCCACTAAAGCAAAGACTTGAGGGTTGGAAATGGAATTTTAAAAGATATTTTGTAGACATACGGCTCTTCTATTGAAAGTCTTACACTTATAAAGAACCTCAGCCTAAATTCCAGAGTCCTCTCCTAACAGACATGACAAGTATTCCTCAGTTTTTTCATTGCCCCTAAAGCTCTATAATGGGTCCAGGCTCCAGATTCAGAGGACTTAACGCCACCTAAGTCTCTATACTTCCTATTGCATGGACATCTCAAGAGGCATCAGGGCAATCAAATAACAAGAGGAGAAATATGAATTTAGATGGAAGTTATACCCTCTGAATGTGGGCCTTGGGTCCCGACCCAGGGTGTGAGTTCAGGCCAGGTTCTTCATTACTTGAAGTATTGTTTCACTAGTGACCTAATATCTGTGGGATGCAAACAGGACACACCTCAACAGACCAGTACTTGTCAAGGTAAAGTTTTTTTTTATATGGTTCACTACAGAGAAAATCAGTGTTACAGTCTTAATCCTGAACTTGCCTGACTCCTATAATTTTCAAAAAGCATGCAATTTCAAGGATTGGATGTGATCTGCCAGGGCAGATAATATGCCGATACCTGCTGCAGGAAACAGATGGATGCCAGCTGTCTCTGCCAGCTGCCTCTTTCTAAAGGATAATCCCTATCATTGAGTGGAACACATTAACGTGCTTTCACTTCACCCAACCAAACAGCTCTCTCTCAGCAGGTACTTATAGAGAGGAGAAAGTTCAGTTGAGAGAATGTCCTCTGGTTTTGCCTGCCAGCACCTTCCAAATATTTGTTGTTACGTTATCTTTAGATTTGCAGACTGGACAGTGGTGAGCACTTCAGCTTGTTCCAGCAAATGTGTACACCTATGCTTAGGTTGATCAGCAACCATGAGCAGTCAAAGCAACTCAATTTACTTTAAAACTAGGGTTGTGTTTCTCCACAGACAGACTAAAGCTCAACAGACAGGACTGAAACCGAAGAGAGCAGCACATTAGTTTTAGAGAATACAGGTCCATTGTATCCAGGAGTCCCTTTAGTACTGATTTTTCCTCTTTCCTCCATCTTACACTGTGGGGAACAGTCAGAGAAGGTATTCCAGCTCTCCAACAGCCCCCTGGAAGCCCACCTTTGTAAGGGTGGTAACAATACTGTTGAACACTTCACAAACACTCAGGAGTGCTTATGAGCAAAAAGTCTGTTTGTGTACAAATGATACCATCTCACCAAGGCCAAATGGCCTCACTTCTTAAAACAGGTGTTTCATTTTTTCAGTAAATACATGGTAGGAATTAACATCAGCTCTACAAATCTTACGTTTCATTACAGGTGTTGTAGACTTTCTGAGTAGACCTACACATTTGACTGAGAGTTGTTAAGCCAGTGGTTTTTTATCCTGACTCTATGTTGGATAAAAAAATGAGTTGTGACATTTTGAAAGTTCACAGCAAAAAATAATCCTGAAAATGTACAAAGTTTTATGATAAATTTATATTGCTAAAATGTTGCAATCTTTTACAATTGTTTTCCAACTCACCCGGACTTAAGGAAGGTAAGCCTACTGAAACCAGTGGCTTTATTGTTGTTACAGTGATTATCTGTATAGTTTAGATTTGGTACAACATATCCTCCAATGCTGTTTTGCAAATTAGAGCCCAATCCTCTTTCCTTTGAAGCTACTGTTTCAATGGGAGGATAATTCCTTTCCATGAATAAGGAAAAGCATTTACATAAAATAATACTGTCAGAAATGAAGAATTCCCTAGTGCTATCTATAAACTCAGAGCACTGAAATTCTCACCAAATATTTATTTCAGAAACAATGAAACACTGCATGTTTTAACACTGACATGAACAGCTAGAACAACGCAAATTGCCTAAAAAAGTCACTATTTAAGATTTTCTATGTCCATTCTAACATCGTCACGCCTTCTCTTTGTGATTTTTATTCTTGGTATTCTTATACCTGTTGTGAAGGACACTGGTTTACTACTTGCTCTAGTGATTTTTATTCCTGTAGTGAAAAGTATAATACGATTGCAAAGCTGAAAATGTGCTAAAAATTAAAAAGAAATATCTCTATATGTCAGTGATACACTTCATCATACGTGTACTTCTATATTTATCATTTTCAATTCCCATGGCTGTTACACATGAGCACAGACAGTTTCTTGTGTTCAGTTTTAATTTACATATTTAATTTGCCTAATGCCCTCTGGCTTCACATTTAAGAGCGTGGAAATTTAAAAGGAAAAATGGCATTTCTTATGCTACATGATACCTGTGCTTATTCCATTATAAAATCAGCGTTTTTCATTGTGGAGCTTCTGGTATTTTATTATGCCTTACATCTCTCCAATTACAATGAATAGCAATGATTCATGACATATTTCCTTATGGAACTGGTGATGTATGCTTCCAAGCAGCTAGAAGAGAATACTCTTGGGAATATTAACAATGCTCATGAGTATAACATAATGAAACCTATTTTCACCACTGGCATTCATGCTTTTCAGATATTCAAGAGGTATAAAGGACCTGGATGTAGGCTATACCGAGCTCCAGCCTGAAGGAAGCTTCCAGACAGTCAGACAACCGTAGCTGGACACTCTTCCCTGCTGCCTCCGGGGAGACCAAGCACTTCTGAGCTGCTCACGCAGTCCGGCACGCAGTCAGCTGCCATAGATCAGAGCAGGACCCAGGCTGCTCTCATCTCTGGTGGGAATGGGGCTCGCACCAGCTGATGCAAAACCAGCAGGCCGTTGTTACTGTCATCTTGACAGACTGTGGTACCCTTGGCACTCAGCAAGATTGAAACTCCGATTTAATCTATGTAAGTGAAGTTGCACTGAGGTGAACACTGGCCAGGACAATTTTTCACTTCTCCCAGCAGTCAAGGGTGTCTCTCCTGTTCTCTGTGTTGCCAGCCCCTCTCCTGGCTCCTTCCTGCCTCTTGGTGCTGCTGCATCCCCATCCCATCCCAGACCTGCAGCAGGTCTGCCCCCAGTTCCTTCGTGTGCATGCTTCTTGGGGGATTCGCTCAGTGTGACAAGAGCTATACAAGTGGGTTTCAAACTGGGGGCACAGAAGGCAGCCGATGCAGATCTCCCTCTCCTGTAGGTTCAGGTAGCCCAGGCACTGCTCCATCCAGCTGGTGAGGAATGCAATAGAGTTTCAGAGCATTAAAATAAACCAACAAAACCATGAAAGCTACTGATGCAGTCTTATTTCCTGGTCCTCATGGGGAACTTCAACCACCCTGACATCTGTTGGAGAGACAACACAGCAGGGCACAGGCAGTCCAGGAGGTTCCTGGAACACGTGGACGATAACTTCCTCCTGCAGGCGATAGAGGAGCCGACAAGGAGGGGTGCCATGCTTGACCTTGTGCTCACCAACAGGGAGGGACTGGTGGGGGATGTGAAACTGAAGGACAGCCTTGGCTGCAGCGACCACAACACGGTGGAGTTCAAGATCCACGGGGCAGTGAGGAAACTCCATGGCAAGCTCTCAGCCCTAGACTTCAAGAAGGCAGACTTTGGCTCTTCAGGGACCTGATGGGCAAAGTGCCATGGGAGGCGGCCCTGGAGGGAAGAGGGGCCCAGGAAAGTTGGTCCACATTCAAGGAGCACCTCCTCCAAGCTCAGCAGAGCTGCATCCCGATGAAGGACAAGTCGGGTAAAAAGACCAGGAGGCCCGCGTGGATGAGCAAGGAGCTCCTGGACCAACTGAAAGTGAATAAGAAAGCCTACAGAGGGTGGAAGCAGAGACAGGTAGCCTGGGAGGACTACAAAGAGGCTGTGCGAGTGGCCAGGGATCGGGTGAGGAAGGCTAAAGCCCTGACAGAATTGAATCTGGCCAGGGATATAAAAAGCAACAAGAAAAGCTTCTATAGGTACGTAGGGGACAAAAGAAAGTCCAAGGAGAATGTAGGCCCCCTCCGGAAGGAAACCAGTGTCCTGGTTACCCAGGACATGGAGAAGGCTGAGGTACTCAATGACTTTTTTGCCTCAGTCTTTACCAATAAGGGCTTTTGTCTCACCACCCAAGCTGTGGAAGGCACAAGCAGGGACTGCGAGGACGAAGAACTGCCCACTGTACTCAAAGAGCAGGTTCGGGAACATCTGAGGAACTTGGGACCTGATGAGATCCATCCGTGGGTCCTGAGGGAACTGGCGGATGAAGTTGCCAAGCCACTGGCCATCATATTTGAGAAATCGTGGCGGTCTGGTGAGGTCCCCGATGACTGGAAGAGAGGGAACATAACCCCCATTTTTAAAAAGGGGAATAAGGAGGACCCAGGCAACTACAGGCCGGTCAGCCTCACCTCTGTGCCTGGCAAGGTGATGGAGCAGATTCTCCTGGAAACCATGCTAAGGCACATGGAGAGCAAGGAGGTGGTTGGTGACAGCCAACATGGCTTCACCAAGGGCAGATCGTGCCTGACCAATTTGGTGGCCTTCTATGACAGGGTGACAGCATCGGTGGACAAGGGACGAGCAACGGATATCATTGACCTGGACTTGTGCAAAGCTTTTGACACTGTCCCGCACAACATCCTTCTCTCTAAACTAGAGAGGCATGGGTTTGATGGACGGACCACTCGGTGGACAAGGAGCTGGCTGGATGGCCGAACTCAGAGAGTGGTGGTCAATGGCTCGATATCCAAGTGGAGACCAGTCACAAGTGGCATCTCTCAGGGATCCGTGTTGGGCCCGGCCTTGTTCAACATATTTGTCGGCGACATGGACAGTGGGATAGAGTGCACCCTCAGCAAGTTCGCCAATGACACCAAGCTGTGTGGTGTGGTCAACATGCTAGAAGAGAGGGATGCCATCCAGAGGGACCTGGACAGGCTGGAGAGGTGGGCCCATGCCAACCTCATGCAGTTCAACCAGGCCAAGTGCAAAGTCCTGCACCTGGGTCATGGCAATCCCAGGCTGGGTGGAGAATGGATTGAGAGCAGCCCTGAGGAGAAGGACTTGGGAGTGCTGGTGGATGAGAAGCTCAACATGAGCCGGCAATGCGCCCTTGCGGCCCAGAAGGCCAACCACCTCCTGGGCTGCATCAAGAGGAGCGTGGCCAGCAGGTCGAGGGAGGTGATTATTCTCCCCCTCTACTCTGCTCTTCTGAGACCCTACCTGGAGTACTGTGTCCAGTTCTGGAGCTCCCAACATAAGAAGGACATGGACCAGTTGGAGAAGGTCCAGAGGAGGGCCACAAAGATGACAAGAGGGCTGGAGCACCTTTCCTATGAAGAAAGGCTGAGAGAGTTGGGGCTGTTCAGCCTGGAGAAGAGGAGGCTCTGGGGAGACCTGATAGCGGTCTTCCAGTACCTCAAGGGGCCTACAAGAAAGATGGGGAGAGGCTGTTCAGTAGGGCCTGTTGTGATAGGATGAGGGGTCACGGTTTTAAAATAGAGGGGGGTAGATTTAGATTGGATATTAGGAAAAAATTTTTTACAATGCGAGTTGTAGAACACTGGAACAGGTTGCCCAGAGAGGTGGTGGAAGCCCCATCCCTGGAAACATTCAAGGCCAGGTTGGATGAGGCTCTGAGCAACCTGATCTAGTGGGGGATGTCCCTGCTCCTTGCAGGGGGGTTGGACTAGATGACTTTTGAAGGTCCCTTCCAACTCTAACTATTCTATGATTCTATGATTCTTACAAAGAAAAGGCCATAGCCTTTTTGTCTTTTCCACAATTAAAATAAAGGAATGGGCTACAGGAGGACACAGCACTGTTTTTTTTTTTTTTGTATAGTAACAGAGTGAGGCTTCCCTTACCCTTTCTGCTTTGGAATAGCCAGTTTGTGGTGCATTCTGTGAAAGAGATGTTAAATTTCATGCTCTAGGGCTTAAGCCAATATCAGGCTCCCAAAGATGAAGAACTCAGCATGGGAGGTGTTACTTCTGACCACTGCAGGATTCTTTTTGTCTTCTTCAACCTGTGCAGTGTGGTGCTGCTCCTGCCAGGAACAGGGTACTGCACTAGACAGACTCGCCTTGAGCCAATCAGGCACTTCTGCTGATCCTAAAATGAAGGTGCAGAGATGGCAATTACAGAGAAACTTGTGTTTTCAAGTTCATCAGGTCAGGGGGCCTGAGGCTGCAACCTCAGAGCAGCGTGTTCACTATCTCAGGAAGGAACCTTGAGGAAGTTCAGTCTCACACATTGTCCTGGCAAGCCAGAGGAACCGAATGAGAGTCCTCACCAAAGCTGATACCTGGGTATCACCCCATCACCTTGATGGTCCTGAGTTAGCTACCTCTGGTAAATCTGAGCCTTTGCAGGAGCCAGACAGTCAAATGGGCTGAGCACATGGACCAACTTCTGCATTAATGCTTCCCCAGCGAGACGGAGTGATGGGGTTACTGACCCCTGAAATTCTATGCCTTGACATCGCTGTGACCATGAAGCTGAACCAGGGATTTCAAAAGGCCCATTATCTTTGCAGAGCAGACAATCCCAGCTGTAACCTGCACCTTAAGGACAGTCAGTGGGGAGGAGACACCGAGCCAGATCTTTGTGCCAATCCAGCAAACTGGCCATACTGGAACATGCCAAAATTATTTCACCCTACACAAATTTCCCATTTCTGCTACAAGAGACCATCTGCCTTCTCTGGCTTGGAGATGACTTCTTTTCTAAAGGAAACTTCTGATTCGTCTTAACCCCGGCAACAATTTGTATGTCTGCATTGGTTTAAGTTTTCAAGATGTTTTTGTGACAGAAATAACCACCGTGCTTTAAAATGAAGAAAAGCGTAAAACTGATGCATTCATTTATATTTCAAAGCTCCTGAAAGCAGAGGTGAGGAGTCCCTCAGCTCTAGATCTTGGTGCTGACTTGCATGAACGTCAACCACAGCAGGACTTGGGCCCAGGGAGGTTTCTTACAAAAAAAAAAAGTCTGGTAGCGGGCAAACAGCTCCTGCCCATGGCAAGGCCAGGCAGGGGCTGGGTGTGCCCGTGTTTTTCTGCCAGCGCCAGTTACATGGAAACCCTGCAGGAAACCCTCGCCCGCTTGGCAAATAGGGAAAATTACAGTGTTTTCTGGAAAAAAAAGCCAAACTTTCCAGACCTAAATTTGGTGCAGGCTCTCTCGCGCCCCTGCCCGCCCTCCACAAGCCCACGGCTTGCGCCCGGGCACTGCAGGTGCCCACGCCAGACGCGCGGGGCCGGTACCGGGGCCCGGGCCTGCCCTCGGCAACGCCTCCGCCCGGCCCCACCGAGGCCGTGGGGGACTCGGCCGTGGGGGGCTCGGCCGTGGGGGGCTCGGCCCCGGCGCTCCGCCGGCCCGCGACAGTGCGGCGGAGGCCAGGCCGCCCTCCCCGCCGCCCTGGGGGTCAGCCCCGCTGAGGGGCTGGCAGAGCGGCCGTGGAGCCCGGTCGCCCGGGCACAAAGGACGGGAGGGGAGAGCCCAGCCCGGCCCGGCCGCCCGCGGGGCAGCGCTCCCCGCCGCCACTACCATCTCCAGCGAAGCCGCCCCCGCTCGGCCCACGACGCTGGGGGCGGCT
>JAAGAY010146617.1:70526-83216 GCA_011801015.1 Ardeotis arabs | reverse complement strand
CTTTTTTTTTTTTTTTTTTTTTTTTTTTTTTTACTGAGTGCCGTCTGTCAGGCGCTGAGGAGGACGAGCTCCTCCTTCTTGCCGCAGCTTCCCTGGCCCGAATCCCGCGGAAGTCACCCCAAAAACGAGAGGCCCTGTTGCAGCAAAGGCAGCACCGCGGAAACGTGCTGGAGGGCTTAGCGGTGATGGTGAGGTTTTCAGCAGAATACAGAGATTCTTAATTAATACGAGCAGAGCGGCAGCTGAAGTGTTTAATGAGAGACGCGTGTGAAGGCCAAGACAGCAGATGATACCAGGAGAAGTCCCCGTGGCGGTGGAGAAAGGTAACTCGGGATGGCGTGTCGGGAATTCGGGTGGTTTGGGTTAAGATGTTTTCATTCAGGCCCTGCTTCATCGCTGTTTTGCCAGCAGTTATGTGTGTGTGTGTGTGCACTTTCACGTTTACACTTGGCAAAAACCATCTTGAGTCCGAACTGTTTTGAGTAAATGATTTGTAACCCCTGGGCTGGCTTTTGCTTTGATCAGAAGAATGATTTCCAGGTGTCCGGTAGTGTGAGGTAGCTTAAAACTTTACTAAGTGGCTGCATCAGGTCTAGTCAATACTTTTGCGCTTTGCTACCGTCATTGTCTTGCCAGGAGAATCCCTGCAAAGAGACCCAAGTTGTAAAAGACCAGGAGAACGCAGGCAGGACGTTTGTTTGAGATCAAGGAGGGGAACGATTGAAGGGGAGCTGCTTGAATAAAAAGGCAGAGGAGCAAGGAAATGGCTTTAATGTGGGAATACTGAGGGAGCGTGAAGTTGGAGTAATCGGGGCTGTACTGTAGTTGGTAATCAGAGTGAGCGTGTAGTCCACGTCCAGCTCTTGCAGAAGACTG
This sequence comes from Ardeotis arabs, assembly GCA_011801015.1. Lineage (NCBI taxonomy): Eukaryota > Metazoa > Chordata > Aves > Otidiformes > Otididae > Ardeotis > Ardeotis arabs. Next base: position 82,340 of record JAAGAY010146617.1, on the reverse strand, counting down.
TTAGAGAAGCATAATTACTTGAAAAACAGTCTCTTTCTAACCTGGTGACAACTACGTGCTTGCGTGGTAGAAAGTCACGATACAGGGCCCTGCTGGGGCTTGCTATCCTGGTGTTTCTCTGCATCCCTCTGCCAGTCAGCGGCTTGGCGGAACAGAGAGCAAAATCAGCTCCTGAGAACTTTTTTTGTTACAAGGAACAGACATACAAAAAGACATCGGACGGGGGAGCTGTAGGATTGTGTTTTTTCAATGTCCTCAGCTCCTTAGTTTGAGTAAAGCCTGTATACCAGAAAGAAGGGATGGGAAGGGACACAAATCAGAGTTAAACTGGTGACGTGACGAATTTCAGGAAATAATGATGTAACGTAGTCATATAATACTGATGGATGATTCCACAATCAGTTTTGTAACTGTGTTGATTTAGCTTTTGAGGGTAAGTGGTGTTCAGGTTTTTGTGGCAGGTTTTTTTTTCCTGCTTGTAAGGGGTAAGTTATCCATGATACTCTGAGCAAACAAGTACATTTTTTCTTATGCTTCTTAGCACAATTGCCTGAAATGTTCAGACTTGTACAGCTTCTGTTAAGACTGTATTTTTCCCTGGTTTTTGTCAGTTCTTAAAGAACTGCAGTATGACACAATGTTATTTTTGCATTTGTGGTGAAAGTTGTTTTACTGAATGTGTTAAAGTGATTTTAAGAATTACCAAACATTGTATTATTCTGCGTGACCAAACTGCACTTTAGTTATCTTTGTGAGGATTTTGATCAAATTTTAGTTTCTAGAAAGCAGTCTTGTTTAGAAAGACCACATACCACACAAATCAAACTGTCTTATCGCAGTCGTAGTACAAACCTTACATTTTTCCCCTGTAACTTAAATTAATATAGGACTTTTGTTTGGGAGATTCCAAAATATTTTACGGCTGTATCAGCTTAGGTACTCCTCAAAGATAATCCCTTTCAACTGCTGGGCAAGTTCCTTTTTCCTGCTAATGGCTTTAGACGTTTTACTGTGTGGTCACACCTGGTTGCATACTGCTACGTACTGCTTCCTTCACGCGTGGAAGGACAGAGGTGCATGCTAACTGCTCGGTGATGTGAGTCTGTGGATCCCAGGGAGTAAAATCTGACAACATGGATCGCTACTGTCTCCTCAAACACTGGCTGGAAACAAGCTGAGGGAGCTTAGTGTTTGTTTGTGTGTGCGGTTGTATAATGAAGCCGTATCTAAAAGCTCTATAATTTGTCACAAATTTAGATTTACTTCTAACCTGTAGGGAAAAAAAAAATCAAAACATATGGCATATAAAAAGGGTATGTTAATTTTTTTTGTGGTGAGTAACAGATCTGAAAGCACACTGAGCTTTTGTTGGTGCCTGAAGCTGTAGGCAGAGTTGTGGCTCAAATCCCATACAGCAAGAACAAATACATATTTTGAGTGCTTCAATTAATTCCTAATGTCGACGCAGTTTAAGACTGTGTAATAGTAGCTAGCTCCTGTACATTGTTTTTTGTCATTAGATCTAACAGCATGTCATAACAAGACGCAATTAAGACACACGTGGATGTCCATCCTGATATGGATACACTCTAAATAAGCATAACACTTCTGGAAATTTCTTTGTCCCACACCACTAGTAAATGTGATGCATGTTTATTGTACTGAAGTTGAATGCACAAACTGGAATGTATCATTACTGCAAGTTTTATGAACCTGGAAAGCAAATGAACCAACAATGTCCTGAATGTAATTAAAGACACAAGATGCAGAGCCATATATAATCACAATACCCCAACACAGTGCTTATATTTAAGTTTTAAAAAGGGAATCATCACTGATGGTTCTGGATCATTAGTGAGCACACGCACCCCCTGCCCTGTTTTAAGGAACAAGAATAAGTCTTTGAGGAAAGAATTTTTAAAAACGCATAGAGCGGACACGCCATTGTACATGCTTTAACTTCGCTACCGCTTGCTTAAATCTAAAGTGAGCACAAGAAAAGTAGTGCTGTTGTTGGGTGGGTGTTCTTGAGGTTACTCTTCTTTTCAGCACTTAAATATTCCTGAAATAAATAACACACAACGCTTCCAACAAAAGTGAAGTATCCAGTAACACTGAAGAGTTACTCTTTACATCAGGGTGAATAAACGCATGCGTAGTGGAGCATGCTCTCTAATGGTGATGTGGGTGATGGTTACCAGGTCCATCTTTGGCGTGGGAAGCCTCTCAAACAACTCCAGCTTCCGGAGTCTCACTGACTGTCCGTACGTACCGACACCTGGACGTTCTGACCACGCTTCTTTCCCGCTCTGCAGCTGAATTAGTTGGAGTGGCTTTTTCGTTCAGTTAGGTTGATCTTAAACCGGCACGGTGCAGCGGGGAATCAAGACCTTTGAAGGACGGTCCATCAGATTGTGAGTAACTCCAGTGGACTAATGGAAAAATGGGGCCTCAGTACAAAGGATTATTTTGCTCGTATGACCAGAGGATTTGCTTCCGCAGGTTAGAGTAGTCCTTCAACTGATACCCCATCATGTACTCTTAAAACAGCGACATTCAACTATTAATAGTAAACAGTACCTTCTAAAAACTTATACACTTTTTTTTTTTTACCTCCTCAGTGAATCAGTGCTTGAGAGATGCCAGAGGCACACTAAAATTATAATCTGGTATGAAAAAAATACAGCTTTCTTGGTTAAATATTTTAAGTGGTCTAAGTATCTCAAATTTAGGTTTGAATTTTAATATCCTGTTTTCTACTCATCTCGCCGCCTTTCTCAAAGGTTTCCTATTAACAATCATTTATGTTCCTGTTGGCTTTTGTGGGTGGCCAAGTGAAATAACAGCAGCTTGTTGTTTTGATAACCCAGATATTTTCAAGTAGTTACAAATATAAAACAGGAAAATGTAAAGAAGAGAAGTGGACAACCCGTACAGCAGAAGCATATGGGTTTTGCAGTTACTGACACAAAGTAGAGGCTTCCGAGCTGCTCCTAAACACCTATCCATTCTCTGCGTGAGAAAACGTGACCGTATGTGGTGTTTGAGATAGGACCTTTTGCATATTAACGTAGAAAAATATACTTTGTTGAAAGTTAACAAAAATAACTTAATGTTTGAGAAGCAAGACAACCCCTTGTTGGGGCGGAAACTCCATTCACTTACGTTTTGTGTAACGTAAGCCCGTTAGCCTAAGCTGGTCGCTTTCTAATGCTCTTTGTTTGGATGTCCATACAACACATCTAAGCTCACTGAAAAGAGGGTTCCTTTCTTAATTACCTTTTGTCCGTGAACCCCTGAAACAGTGGTTGAAAATTACTGGCTTAAAATCTATCCTCAGAGATTGGTGAATTTTTTTAAGAGATGGGGTTACAACAGCATCTAAAGGCAAATAACGGAGAGGAGAGTTTCTGAACATCCTTGCCGCTTTGTGGCTTCAAGTCATACTCTCAGTTAATGTTAACCTTTGGGCTTTATTCCTTATGTTAATCTTAAAAAATAAAAGGAGGCACTGAGATGTTACGGCTTGTTTGTGTCAAAGTACCCTGTGCTTTGGTTTTCAGGGGCTTGACATAGCGAAGGGAAAGGATTATTTCCTTGACAATGAAACCGTTTATCCTCTGTGTTTAAGGACAAACTAGTACATAAAGGGTAAGATGACTAATTCAGTGGAATAGCTTTCAGTGAAGTTGAACGTTGATGATATAAATGTTCTGCTATGCACTTACTATGCAATTTACAACAACTACTTAACATTTATCTCTTTGCCTGCACTGAGCTCCATGCCTGTGGTCTTGAATCAGAAAGAACTATCACATCAATGAGAGTGGTATCTGAATGCAGATTTTCATCTTAAAAATATTCTAAAGATTTATTTTAAACCTGAAATAATAATTTATATTTAAAAAAAAAAAAAGCTAAAGTTGTTCTCTCGGGATTTTCATAAAGATGTAATCTTTGGATAAAAACCCAATATACCAAATTCAAACCTAAAACACTTCCCCTGCTCCCCTTTCTGTAGAGTCCTGAAAGAATGATTTCTGTAACAGTGTTTTAATAACCAACTACTATTGTGAATGCAATATTAAAATAAATAAGCTAGCATAGTACAGAGAAACATGCCTCCAAGTCATATAACCCACTGTGCAACAAAACCCTTCCTCTGGAGATGAAGCAAGATCATTAAAAGAATGAAGTTATTTTATAGACAGTTTAGGTTTCTATGCCTTTCCAAGAGTTCCCTTACTAGTTTCTCTAAGGAGAAGAGGTGCTCATCTGCATCTTCTGGTACGAGATTTCTCATAGAACTAGCGAGTTCAAACAGATACTCTGTGTTTCTTCCACTAGGACCAACCGCGCTAAAAATCTGTTGAGCGATTTCTTCTAGAGGTGCCGGACCCAGGTAGTTAGGGTTGTCACAAGTTCCGATGTATAACAGTACATCAAAGGGTTTTACTGACAGGTCTTTTGGGTAGAAAACAACGGTTGTAGTCCTGTAGCCTCCTTTCTCTCTGAAGTCCAGGTACGCTTTTACTTCACATTCCTGTCCAGCTGGCAGTCGGTAAGCAACACCCCATACACACCCCTGTAGAAGGACAGAAGGAAAGAAAATCCAAGCAGTGTTTAAAAGCATACTCAAAAATTAATGTATTCCTATTGTATTTAGGTAAAAGTCTCTTTAAAAAATTAATTTTCTTCCATTTTCAGTCTTTTTATAGCTGTTTCTCGCACTGTCTGTAGAGAGTCGCAGACTAAAAAGGTTGCTTTATGTAGGAAATTTTCAGTCCAAATGGTAATTGTGCAGGTTGATCATCCGCTCTCTTGCTAATGCTGAGGCCTTTCTTACAAAACAGATTAAGTTTGAAGTAGTAAATAGCCCTGGCAGGGGCTGCTAAAGCGCTGGCAAAAAGGATACAAAGTACCTTCCTGACCTCACAAAATGTGTACCTGAAAATTAGAAGTTTTAAAATAGTGCCAAATTCAAAGTACTTTTGATCAGGTCCTTTCTGTTCTCCCCCTAAAACTGGATCTTAGTATTTAGTCATGATATCAGACAATGCTGGGGTGGTGGTGTTAATTCATGAGCGCTGAATTTTGCAGTCAGACCATATGCTGGTCAAAGGCATTTTATTTAAAAAAAAACCAAAACAAGCCAGGAGTCATTTTCTATTGTATCCTGTATAGATGGTTACAGCATTTGATGTGCTGTGGCCAGGAACAGCACTAATGACTACAAAAACGGGCTCTTTGCCGTCAGCCGTCTGGGATGCGGGTTCACTCCAGCTATCCGCAGGAAATGCGTTAGTTCTACAAACAGCCTCTTCTGCGCGTGTTACTCTCCGCAGTTAAATCTGCCATGCAGACCTGATTTGGTGTTGATAGCAAAATACGTATGGGTGTGGTGGAGACAGATTTAAATCAGACAAATACTGCTAGCTCATTCTTTTAGTTTTCAGTACAGGGAATTCCTTTTCAGATGGCAGAAAATTATATTCCAGAAATCTTGACGAGGAGTGTGGTGTTCTTTTTCTCTGTGGTTTTCTCTTAACTGGCACAGAAATTCAGATGGAGCAAGTTAAAATAACTCTCTACCCTGGATGTTTCCAAGCTGCACTAGGTATTGCTAGAGAAAAAGAATGCACAGGCTAGCACAGAGCTGAGAGCTGGCATCGCCAGTGGAAGTACCACTGCTGCTGTCACCACCCGTGCAGGGAATAATTCCTGTAGTCTGCTAAGATACCTTCAAAATAAGGTTACTTTTTTAAACCGCAGAATGAGTGACTGGTATTAAAGCAAATGACTTGTCACATCATTCGATGTTTATGTGTAAAGTGTGATTATCTGGCCACATCAGTTTCTGGAGAAAAGGGGAAAAAAAACCTAAGCAAACAAAACTGGTTTGCTAAGGGGGAAAAAAGTTCCTGTGGTAACAAATAAGTGTGCTGAACAATACAGAGTCACAACAAACATAGCCATTCTTGGTCTATACAGGCGTCTGTGTGACATAATGGTACCCAGCAGTTCAGTAATATGGAAAAACCCCTTACTAGAAAGGTACAGAAAATCACAACCAGAGACAGCGCGCTGCATTCTGCTCATTTTGCTAACTGCAAAAAAACAGTTGAAGTTTGCAATTGCTGCTAAACTTGCCTCTCTTTGTGGCTGCTCTTTCAGGGAAATAGATGGGTAGGACAGCAATATGGTAATTGTACAGATAAGCAACTGTAAGTAAAAGCTGACAGCTCCCCAAATACCCATCCTCTGTGGCTTATGGCCTGGCGTGGCCTTGCTCTCTCTCTGCTTCCATGCCATCCTTCCTCTGGAGGCACTAGTACCTGCAGGGATTCTCTCTCTCTCCTGGAGCAGCGGGATGGGATTCCCTCTCTTCCCTCTCCCATTGGAGATTTGAAACAGTCGAGAGTCATTGGTGTAACTCCAAAAATTTTTGAGAGAACTTTTAATTGCGCTAAAGATAACTCAATTATTTGCTTGTAGAGAAGCAAAAATTAATAGAGACTTACTACACAGGCTGAGAATGCAACGGGACATTCTGTACGCTACAGAGACAGAACAGGAGTACTATACCTCAGCGTCTTCAACCAGAGTCACAACTCTTCCAGGCTAAAATTTAAAAAAAAAAAGTTCAGTTAGAGGCTTTTATCCTAAATCACGAGCAAAACCAAAACAAGAAAAAAACCAAGGAAAAGTAATGAAGGGGTCAGAGAACTAATCCAGGACAGTCTCAATAAGGTCTATTTCTTTGGGGTCCAGTATAAATATTTTCTGAGAATAGCTTTTGATCTGTATCAGATGAACTGTAATAAACAAAATGTTAAATTCCAAGTGGCAGGTGTCTGCAACATAGAAGTTAAATTAAGAGCAGTCATAAACGGGGAGGTTTTGAATGCCCTTGCTTTGTGTGTGCTGTTCAGGCTCAATTCTATCATTTAAAATGGTGACAGTAATTCATTAATGTCAAACTATCCTCAGTGCATCCTCCTCAGCCATGCTGCTTCTCCACAATACTATGCAATTTTTTTAATCTTCGGACTGATGATGAGGTGAACCTTCTCACGTGTACTCAAAAAGTTTATATGCAGGCATGCAAAATAATGTAACGTAGAAATCTAGCTTGCTTCTTGGCAAGCTGGATTTTAGAAAGTGTTAATTAGACGCTATGACACATGGCAACTCCTAGGTTTAAAAGCTCCTAGCTAATTAGATGTTTTTGAACAAAGAAATCTGCTAGAAATTTTTAGTAAGCACCATGTTATTCAAAGCTGAAAAAAAAGTTTATTGTGCAAAAGACTATTTTCCCCTTCTTTTCCCCCTCCCAGCTCATTCTCTTTTACTGGGCAGAGGGAGGATACCTTGGTAATGGCTTATTTTTCCACTGAGTTGCTTCTTGCAGGAAAAGTAAGAAGCCAGTTTGTAAATACTGAAAAGAAAATTGTTGACATTTGTTCTATAACCTGGAGAATAAAATTTTAAAACAGAAAACCCTATAGAAAACTGCATTTGTAGTTTAAAATCGCTAATTTTGACATCAAATTAGCACACAGGTGTCTTTGGTTAGAGGAAAGGGAAAGCAGAGCTACTAGCATTCGTTCAGTTCAATTAACCAACTGGGAATACGCACTGTCAAAACTGCCACGCTGAGATAAAGACCCGTGGTCAGCCAGTTAAGCGTGCTGTCTTTTTTTAAACTCTCTTCCTAAGCACCTGGTACTGCTAAAGAAAGACAGGCGCAGAGGCACCTCTGTAAGGAGCTCTTGGCGTGCAGATATGTGTGTGTGTGGGTGTACACACAAATAGGGATGCTCCATTCCATGATCCGCTTTCCTGCCGCTGACAGAGTGTTAAAACCTGTGCTTGCGTCCTTCTCTGTCTTAGTTACCAACACGTCCCCTTTTCTACCCATTTGTCCAGGTAGTTTTAGTCCTTTTATGTACTCTGACAGATCTCATTGCAGTGAGTTCCAGAGATTAAATATGTAATTAATGATTTTTGTTTGTTCTCACTTTTTTTTTCCAGTTGAGCCTTGCTTTCTGGTAATTTTTCGTATTTCTGCTATTCCTAGTTTGTTTCTCTTTATACAGAAGCAGTTCCGCACCTCTTTCTGAGCAGGATGACCACCCCTCTCCAGACACTTTGTATTTCCATGGTCCAGCTCTGCCATAAGAATTGTGAGATGGAGTGCCTGGTATCCCACAAGACAGTCACAATACAGGTGTACTACTGGCTGATGTGCTAGTCGCCTCCCCAACCAACGACTCATTTCCTCACCGTTCCACTTTCTGTTTTTATTCTCCTAAAGACAGCTTTTCTCATAAAACTATCCCTGACGCCGCTATGTTAGACTCTGACAGGTAATACAGAACCTTTTATTGTTGTCATACTCATGGTTACTCCCACGACGTCATGGAACAGTAAATTCTGTCTTTTGTTTTATGTTTCTGCCTCTGTGACGACTGCTGTGTAGTTAGGCCGGCAGCTATACTCTTACATACGTTAATGTGAGACTGGGATGGCTCCACCATTTTTCTTTAAATGTGTTACAGAAGTGTATATGTATACATAAATATGTGCGTACATACGTGCGTGGCTTAGTTTTCCATACAGCTATCAGTTTTTTCCACAGCCATTAATACTTCCCTGACGTGTGTACTCAATGCTGGTCACTAAGATTTTGTAAATTACGGATTAAAGAGACATTCTGTGGTGGAAACAGCTTTATTTCCAGGAATGCCTGTATCTAAATACTAAATGAAAGTTAAGCACTGAAGAGTACTTAATCTTCAGGTTGGCTGTGTGATGAAAGAATGATCTGTTTGTCTAGGGAAGGACGGGATATTGCACTGTTTTGCAGAGTCCTCCTCTGGTGTGGAATTACCAAAACGAAACACAGGTATTATCTCTGCAAGCTCAGTAAAGAAAACAACACATCTATAAATGGCCGGCTGTGTAATATAAACCAAAATAATTTTTGTCGTGCCCAAGTACCGGCAAGGGCAAACTTGAGCGATCTCCTAAACCAGATGCCTTTGAGGGATTTGTCAGCGCTGTGCAGCCTGCTGCCAGGAAGGCCGACAAAGCCAACCTCTTGGATTTTTTGTGGGGTTTGGTTTGTTTGTTTTTTTCAGAAAGGGAGGTGTTAAGTTGGCTAATAAGCAGGAATGTAATAATTTTAAATGGTTTCCTTAAAAGCAAAAGTTTATTTAAACAAAGCATAGCTTTTTCTGTTTCCTTTTCCCGTGGCTCATTACAGCGTAATAGGAGCCCATCTATCCGTCCTTTCCCCTATAGCTCCTTGCTGGCAGCTATCCAACGGGAAGAAACCACCCAGGGAAATCAGGGAATCGCGGAGGTGGGAAGGCACCTCAGGAGATCCTTTAGTCCAACCTCCTTTTTTCTCCATTTCACCTTTAACAAACTAAAAGCCCTTCATTATCTTAAAATGATTTAGCCTCAGGCTGACCCAGTAATTCTGTGCATGCGGAAACTCAGAGTTTTCTGTTTGGACAGTGGCAGCAGACAGCTGGAGGTAGATTAATCATGTCCTTGAGTTTCCCTGTTTTTTTTTTTCTCTAAGCACATTGGAGGGCTAGGAACAAAGAGAGTCTCTGGCAGAGCCAGAATTGAGATTCCCCAAGCATCAGGCCTGTCGGTGTGCCATGCAGGATTGGGGAGAGCGGCTAAAGCGAGCGGTCCGAAGCTGGGAGGGAGGAGGATTGTAAGGAGAAGCAGCCAGACCTCGCTGTTTTGGCAGCAACAAGCTAGTAGTCTGGTTCAAACCATACTGTGATAATCATGGTTTCATGCTTCAACCCTCGAATGCGCTTACACCTTTGTGCTGTTCCGAGCAAAGCCAAACCCTCGGATTTTAATGTCTGAGAAGGTTTACGTGAATCATGCAGGTTTGCGTTTCTGATGCCATTTTTTCCTGAAACATGCACTAAGAAATTTGAATTTGCCATTTATGAAAACACTTCTGTTACTTACTCAAGTCTTTCTAAGCCAGTGACTTTTTTATTCTGGGGAACATTGTTATTGCCTGGTAAAATTCCAGCTGCTTTAATATAGTATTTGGAATAGTCCTCTGAAAATCTTATTTTTTTAAATACAGCTAATGCATAAGTTGCATTAGCAACTTTTAAGAATTTTTTTAAGAATGCAAAAGAAAGAATCAACCGTTTCTTGATGTGTTCTGACAAACCTTTTTCCAGTTTAACATCCTGTAAACCATGTCCCCATGATTAAACTCCACCTTATAACTAGTTAACTGCCTTATTACAGCGTGAGTTGAGCAGTTCAAAGTGCGAGTACGAGGTCAACAGAGCGTTGCACTAAAAGCTTGCGGCCAGTTACGTAAAAGTGCTCTGTACGTTTCTGTTGCGCTGAGCGTGGAATGTTGGGGCAATGAGTGTTTTCAGGAGAGGTTTTTTTAACTTGTTGGCTACTATTTTGTTGCTATTACTATTTTATTTAAAATGTGTTAGTACCGAAGGACCAGTCGCATTTGTAGCTCACTCACAAGAGATGTAATTCATCTCTGATGTTGGGGACTGTAAAGATTTTATATCATGGAGCGTTTGGCCTGGTGAAATAGGAGGTCCCAGCTGTGTGTTTTCTCAGTGTGCGCTGAGGGAGCCTTTTTGCCTTGCAAGCAGGAGCAACAACTCACAGACTGCAGGAATACAAAAAGGCATTCGCTTGTTGGCGCTCAGAAAAAGTGTATTTTGTTAGTGCTAAGTGTTTTGTGTAAAATATAAAATAAAATGCATTAACCAGTCTACGTAAATAATGACCTGTATCCTCAGTCTGTCCAAACAAGCATCGAAATAGAAACAGAACACAGCGTGGGCTTCTGTGTTTTTTTTTTTTTCTTCTTTTAAGGCTCAGTAGGCCTGCAGATGAAGGTTCTGGGTATGACCTTCACTGGGGCAGAAATATGCTGGTTAGTAGTAACCTGCTGTGGCCGTTTTGCAAAATTTCCAACATCTGCACAAGGACAGTCACTCTGAGCGTTCCCTGGAATTTCATCTATCCCAGCAGAAGGTAATGCAGTGAGGTCACCAAGGCTACTTGCAGAAAGGAAGAAAAACTGGCCTGTCTGGGTTTTATTCCTTTCTGAAGCCTGAAGAGTAAGACTTTCTCTGTTGACTGATTGGTTTTTTTTGTTTTGTTTTTTTTTTTTTAAAGCCCAGTTTCCTAAGTAGGGGAGGCTGATGGGATCACGTGCTTATATACCCCACCCTAACAACATCTGCACATCCTTTTCAATTCACCCAAATTAAGAGAGGAATAGACATTTTCCAACGCTCACACAAACATAATCTTTGACAAAGGATGACTGGCAGCTGAGAAATGAGTATTCCCGCTGAGAAAGCGAACGGTAGCTGTCCCGTCAGACAAACTGACCGCGCCAGCCGCAGACACAGTGTGGGGTTACCAGGGTGCAGGTCAGAGGATCAGGAAGGTGTACTTTCATGACACACAACCGGCATTCCCAGTAGGTAAACTGTCAGCGAGCTGTACGCAAGTGTCGGTTTCTATACGTTTATGATCAGTTTGCGTTTCCGATTACGAAACCGTAAGCAGCGTCTGCAGCTGTAAATAACAGACCTGCCACATCCATGTCATTCATCTAACTTGCTGGCTGCTTCTGTAGCCTGTTGTTTCTTTTAACGTTTGTTGAGCTGTTTAGAATTATAGAAGGGTGATAGCCCTTCTATGGGGAGGGTGATGCAGGTTTTCAAGGCAGAATAAGACTCGGTTATTCTCACTCCTGTGGCTTAAAAATACGTATGTTCG
>JAAGAY010146617.1:27759-69840 GCA_011801015.1 Ardeotis arabs | reverse complement strand
AAAAAAAAAAAAGCTGAAAAACAGTGAGGTAGTTACTCAGGTCGACGCTTCTGGCCTTTACTTACTCATCAGCCTTTCTCCTCAAAGCCTGACACGCACACCGAGGCATTTTCCCTTGGTCATTTAGATTAATTACTAACCCGGTTATTTTTGAGCTATTAGAATGGACCGACAGTTATTTCTGTTACCACTCTCCTCTCTGAAGTTCGTTATGTTGTTTGGTTGGGTTTTCTGCACTGATAGCACAGAAGGAGATGAATTTTGGGGGCTTCAGGCAACACTTCTTGCCACAGTGCAATAAATCAGAAGTCAAAGCGGCAATTTTTACCCTCGGGATTTGCAGGAGAGGGCCGGAATGACTGGCACCGGCAAGCTTCTCCGGGACGCAGGCCGGCTCCCCGCCCGGCTGGCAGCGGGATGGCGGCGGCCGCGCCGGGAGGCCCAGGCCCGCCCCGCTCCCCCTCCGCCGGGCCCGCGGCCTCACCTTGCCCGGCACCCCGCGGTGATCGGTGCTGCCCTGCCAGAACCGCCGGCTGTAGCCCTGGATGCGCCCCACCATCTTCTCCTCGTAGGGAAAATCCACTTTCCAGATGAGGGAACCGTAACCGAACACCCACATGGCCGAGCGACTGCCGGGGCCCGCCCCGCCCCGGCCCTGCGCACTGCCGGCGGGGCGGGAAAGGCGGCAGCGGGGGAAGGCGGCCTGAGGTCGGTTGGCCCGGGAGAAGATGCCCCAGCCCTCCGTAGCTGTGCCTCCCAGGGAGCTATTGTCCCCACAAACCGAACCCTCATACACATATCTTGCGCTAACAGGCTTCTCTTTCTTCCTCCCACCTTCCCCCTGCAGAGTTTGCCGTAGGCGAGGATGGATTTCACCGAGGCCTATTCCGACCGGTGCTCTGCCGTGGGGCTGGCAGCCAGAGAAGGCAATGTGAAAATGCTGAGGAAATTAATTAAGCAGGGGTACAGCGTCGATGTTCCGGATAACAGAGGGTGGGTGCCCATCCACGAAGCGGCAGCTCACAATTCCAGTGAATGTCTGAGGCTGCTGGTTCGTGCGGGTAAGGAAAATTCCGTGTGAAATAGCACGATTTTTCTGCTGAATCCCCTTGTGATATGAAACAGAAATTAAATAGATTTCTCTTGCCATATGCTTACTTGTTTTGTAGATTTCTGTGCAGTTTCGTAGATACTGACCAGCTCTGGTAAAGAGAAACTGGCATGTTGTAGCCTGTGAATGACATTTGATTTTAATTTACCCTCTCTGTCCAAGGCGGGTGTCTGCGTAGGGCCAGCAATAACTGACGCTGCTGTTTGACAGAGTTGGTGACAGCACATTTGTGGATACGCTGTAGGCCATGCATCTCGGTTATTTTAAGAAAATAACTGTGTTTTGTCATTCATTACTAAACATGCCTCTTTTTTCCTCCATTATTCTCATTTGTAGCTTCATCTGATGACTACATCAATTCAAAGACATTTGAAGGGATGTGCGCGCTGCATCTTTCGGCACGCCACGGGTCTTTGGAAAGTGTTCGTGTTCTTCTGGAAGCTGGGGCTGACCCAAATGAAGTTACCACCGAAGCAACCACTGCTCTGTTCCTAGGTGAATCCTCAAGAGTTTAAATCATCTGATTACTTCCACTTATAGCTTTACTCACCTCCGTACCCAGGCAAATGTCACGGCTGCAACGTTAGCTTTGTTTCCAAGTCTATTCACGTTTTATTTTTAAACAACTAAATAGGTTATTTGCTTAAAACAGTTGGTAACAGGCAGCACTTGTGGGAAAATAATCATTAAAAGCACACTGGGTCATGATAATTAACACTCTGTATAAGTGCTTACATAGATTAGACAGGGCCTAGGGCTGCATATCCAAGATGTTTTTAGAAAGGAAAAAGGTTATGGTCAGGTTAGTCCAGACTGTGTAACAGGGCTATGGCACAGCTCTGTGTTGGATATTGAGTACTACAAGCCAGAGGCACTCCTTTGGCGTGCTCATGCACTAATACTCTAAAAATTATTCAGTCAGTAGCAGCTCTTGGCAGGTCATCTGTCACCGTATCAGGCTTTGGCGGTTACGCAGGAAACATGTCTTGGTAGAATTGTTGTTGGCAAAAACTTGAGGGTGAATCAGGATGCCAAAGGAGGCTTTGTCAGTGAATGCAGTAGCATAAATTACGCATTATAAGTTAGTTTTATATAAGTGTTTAAAACAGTTTTGGACTTTTTAAAAGGAAGTTTAAGTTTGGAAGAGTTTGTTCTAAGATAGCCACTGGGCTTCCCAGGTTTGGGAAGCCTGCTGCAGAATTGTGTCTCTGTTTCATGGGAATGAGGGAGGAGAGAAACTTACTTTTGTTATCCATGTTAGCACGGCGTAGGTGGAATTTTAACAAGTCATAACTAAAAATTTTGTGGATAAATTTCCATTCTCCAGCTCAGTTTTGGGGGTGTAAATGTAAAAGGCAAGTTTAAAAGAATTATGATTGTTGTGTCAGGAAGTTGGCAATGAGACCATTTGAGTTTTTCAATGAGTTCTATAAATCCAGTTAATAAGAATTGGGTTTTTTTTCTTTTTTTTACTGTTCTATTTGAAGCTGTTGAAAATGGACATGTAGACATTGTAAAGTTTCTGCTCCAACATAGAGCAAATGTTGAAGGCCCTCATTCTTGGTCTGGATGGAATTCTTTGCACCAAGCTTCTTTTCAGGTAACCTGTAAGTGTGTCATATCATTTTTCTGTACCTGCTGTGTTCTGAGTGCTAATTTATCTATTTCTTTGCCTTTTTATCAGGTAACTTTTCCTAACCTAGCCTAGGAGTCATAACGTTGTCTAAATGCTGGAGGGCTTGCAATGCACTGAAGAGTGTGTCTGAAACTAGATGAGATGTTGATGTTGGGAAGCAATAATTATTTAAGTATTACAAATATTGCATGTACTTACAAGCTCAGATATTGTTCAAGATTTTTTTGAGAAAGAGTTCTGTTTAGTATCTCGTAATCAGTGAGATATATCAACTATTTCCAGAACAGAAATATCTTAGCTTAATGGTTCTAATAAACTAATTTAATTTCCATTTCTGTGTGTTGTGTAAATGAGCAGATGTGAAGAATTGATTTAAACTCGTCTTATTTTTTTTTTTCTACCATTAATTTTTCAGTGCACCTTTACAATATTGACTATATTGCTTTTTTTCCTTGTTTCCATTTGGAATGCGTGGGAAAAATAGATTATACCAATTCCGTATATTTTTTTTGTTGGTTAAGAATAAAAACATTTATTTCAGGGATGCACTGAGATAATGAAAATACTCCTGGAGAAAGGGGCAAGCAAGGAATCTAAGGATGACTTTGGAATTACACCTTTGTTTGTTGCTGCTCAGTATGGAAAGCTGGAGAGTTTAAGACTGCTTGTGTCCCACGGTAAGAGCGATCATTCGTTTGGCTTCATGGTTCTTCACCTTGCGTCAGCCTGTCACCAGATGCAATTTTAGTTCTACTTTTGCATGTCATAACTTGAAATTTTAGTATTTTTGATGTAATTTTAGATGCAGATAGGTATGCAAAACCATCTTAATTGCTTAAATCTTATTTCGGTAATTTAAGGTAGTTTTCAGCAAGCGATGGTAGGAAATAATAAATAAAAAAAGATTAATGAAAAGATTAAGGATCATCAGGGTCTTCTAGAAGCCCTCAGTAGCACTACTGTAGTGGTCTGATTTTGGTGACATTGCTCTTGTAATAGGACATTGTTCAGGCTGAGTGAAAATATCTCTCTCTGGTCATAAAGTGACAGCAACGCTTCCATTCAGATAATGAACCAGTCTTACCTGTCCAAGTGTGTGTGTCCTTACACCCAGAATTAATTGCCATAGCTATTAAGCCTGAGGGTGCCGTGACCTGACCAGAGAAATCGTACTAACCGATCTGCCGAACACGGATTGATTAATCTGATTAACAGTAACGGGGTGTTATTTTGTGTCCTGTGGTGGTGATGTAAAGTCTTGGCTTTTTTTTGTTAGGTGCAGATGTGAACTGCCAGGCTAAGGACAGGGCCACTCCCCTGCTGATCGCTGCGCAGGAGGGCCACACAGAATGTGTGGAACTGCTGCTGTCAAAAGGGGCAGATCCAAATCTCTACTGCAACGAGGATAACTGGCAGTTACCTATTCACGCGGCGGCTGAAATGGGCCATAAGAAGTAGGTGATTACAAAGACATTCAGACAGAAGATTCTGGTAATAAAAACCTAAGCGACAGAGAGGAAGTTCAGCTCTATAAGGAAGAAAAATGAGTTCTCAAGCTGATTTGTAGTTTAGAATTTCTAATTCTTTCTATATTGTAGGTATTGGTTAGTAGTTCCAGTAAGTGAATGACCATTTTGAATTCAGCACCTAATCTGGGTCTGTCTAATCCGTATCCTGACGCGTTTAGAGGGTTTTCCGCAGTGCTGAATCAGATACCAGTTCATTCAATAGCCATATTACTTTCACATTTTAAAATATAGATAGCACTAGCGTATGCTTTGTACGTGACTTGAACAGCTCTTAGAATTCTAGTCCTGACCATTAAGTAGCAGAAGTAATCATATGCAAATAATGAATTGGCTAAACCAGCCAGAAAACGAAAGCCACGAAACAGTTCCTTTAATCCTGCTAGAAATGCATTTGTAGCTCTCCCCAATCCCAGTGATGTAAGTTACCTTCACAGCAGAAAACCAGGAGTGGAAGGAAGTTCCCAGAGTAGTAGGCCATTGCGGAGAAGCGTGTCTCAGGACTGCTGTGATTTGCACGTGTGTGACAGCACTTAAAGTGAAATATGTTAATGGTGACACTAACTAACTGCAGAATTAGTAGGAGCTGCTCGGTCCTAACCCCTAGCAAAAGCAGGTCATCAGCTGAGTTGTCATTAAAGTTTGTGTGTCAGATTGATGCCTCTCATCAAACTGATGGCTGTAGCAGCTCAGAAACAGATGAGTTAGTGAAGTTGTCAGTACTAAAAATGTCTTTAAATCAAATGCTGCCTTCCTGTCTTTTGCAACAATATGTAACTGGCGACCTCTGAGCAGCACCAGTAAGTTCCAGTAGCAAAGGAATCGGTGTTTGTCTCTAATCCTTGTTAGCTGGAAAGGATGTGACCCAGAGGTGCGAGCTATGAAACAGAGTGATTTTTCTGTTTCACTGTCTCAGTGAGTGTTGTTGAACAGAAGTAAGTATTAATTTTATTTGCAACTCACACTGTCAGTTTGCTTATTTAATATGCATATTGCTGTAAAAGTGTTTGTTGGATAATAGGAATATCTGTCTCTGGTTCAGCTTAAAATATTTATTGCCAGCATAATTCCATGCCAAAGCACGATGTTTGCTGTGGGTCTGTGTATGAAATGCTAAAGATTGTTCTTTTATGCAAACTCAGTAGTGAAAAAACAGGTAGGATTTTCTTCTGAACTTGTAACGGCCGTGTGAAAAATGCCCGTAAGTTTACAATTAATTATTACATAAGATCACGAAATAAATAGTGTTTGTAAATATTTGCAGGATACTAGAGCTGCTAATACCAATTACGGATTGGATTTGTGACAAAGGCAAGGACAAAGTGAGCCCTGTGTATTCAGCGGTGTACGGTGGTCATGCAGAGTGTTTGGAAATGCTGCTTAAAGAAGGCTACAGTCCAGATGCGCAGGAGTGCCTTAACTTCAACTGCAGGTCACCCATGTGTATGGTTTTCCAAAAAGAGTAAGTGTTTTAATTGCTTTAATTTTGGAGGAAATGTAATAAGGTATAAAAGCGTCTTCACCCGATTGCTATATATCATTTAAGACTTTGCCAGAATTCTAGTTAGTTCACCTTTTGTAGACACTTCTCCTCAGATAATGTGGCCATGTTTTGTGGCTAGTGTGCTGCATTAAGGAAAATATCTTTAATAAAGGCTTTTAAATCTTCTTAAAACTCAGATTCTAACAGAATATTTCATGTACGTGGATCAAAATGTATTGCTTATGTGCTGCCATTTAAATTAATGAGGTTTTGGTAGCAGTGAATTTAGTTAATTAAAAAGCAGTTTATCCAGCAGATGCAAACCATAGCTTTTGAGACTGGCTTATATTTGGGAATAATGGTTTTGGTTTCTCATTCCTGCCTCTTTGTCTTCCACATGGGACTGGTTCTGATTTCTTTTATTTAAGGAAGAAAAATCAAAATATGAAATATTTTAACACTTCTTAGATCCCAGAAGTTTGTCACCTGCAAACTTTTTTTTAGCCAAAATACTAACATAGAGAGAATGTGCCTTGGTGTTCTCATCCCTATGAACAATTGAAGCTTGTACACAGATGGGTGGAGGCTATTTGAGAAATTATTTTTTATGAGAAAGCCTGCTATAGTTAAAAATCATGATCTTGAGATGATGTGCTTTTTCTTCCCCCGGGATAAAGCTGTTGAGAGAATTAACCTTTCTGGGATACGTGGCAGAATGTTCTTTTCCATATCTCCACGCACGATGTAGCAAGCACGTGGTGGATGAGCAGTTAACGAATGAGTTAAATGCAGGAACTGGGGTCTCCTGAACTAGTTCTTACATTTTAATCTGGTGCTTTCCAGAAAGAACTGCAGTCAGACTGGCATGCTGGGTTTTTCTTTGGTTTGGGGGGATTTGGGGTAGAAGAAATTTGCTTTCTCGGAGATAAGTAGCGAAATGGTAGATGCTTTCTGGGGTGAAAACTAACTGGATGTCCTGTTCCTCGTGTGCTGTTCGCAGGTTTTTTCATTTCGTTGATATTTTCCTGAAATACCGGATCACCTTACTTGGGATTAATTTGGGACATTGCCTGTTCCATGAAAAGTTTACTTTGTTTCAACGCTTCTTGAAGCTGGGCTGTTCTCTGCCTTCTGGGGACCAGTTATCGGAGTTCATCACTTACACAATCAAAGCGCAGGAGGAGTACAAGGAATGGCTGCCTTATCTGCTCTTGGCTGGTTTTAATCCCGTGAATTTAATGTGCGGATTCTGGTAAGCAGATAATGTCAGCTTGTTTGCTTACACTTTGTATGCTAATCTGCAAAGCTATTGCCAATGTTGTTTAACATGTGCTTTCGGAGGATAGTGCTTGATAATCACTTGCCGTGATCGGGAGTGATGAGGATTATGGAAAGTCTGAAACAAGTCATTCACGGGTAATGGCTGGATGCAGCAAAACAAATTTCTTTTAGGAAGAAAGCCAGAATGGAGACTGCTTTATCACTACCCTGGAGAAAGGCATGATTTCACAATTTTTATATCGAACGTCTCTTATTAGCCCCCAAATGTAGTTGCAAATAGCGTCCGTATAATATGGCAATGGTAAAAAGAATTTTGAATACTGAGAAGGTCAGGAGAGATGGGAAACAAATGTAAGGTGAAGCTGGGCCAAGGCTAGGAGGAGAGAAAGCGGGTGCAGTTAGAGGTGGTGTTAAAGAAAATAACATGGCAAAAATTCCACTCTGGTTGCTTGGTTGGTTGGTTTGTTTCTGTTTAAATTCTTCCACATACAAATAACAGCTTGGTGATGTTTTGTGTTTATTTAGGCACACAGATTTGAACTTATATTTAAAATTCTGGAGTATTTGTGTTTTCTGTTGGTTTTTTCTTGTCTGTGAAGATGACACTTAGATTTTACTACCATGTCTCAGCTGTTAAGCAGATAATGTGAGATATATAAACTCATTACGTGCGTAACTGTTAAAAGATATCATGGTTAAGATATCGTTGGTAGTTTTACGTGCATTCATTTACGAGTCAGCGAGATTCTGTTAACCTAGCATCCGCGGCTTCCTGAGCAGTAATTAGAGGAGCATCTATAAAGCGGGTGTATCTGTGCTTCTGTAGATCCTATTTATTCACAAACGGCTAAGCGATTGCACGAGTCAACACAGGACTGCGATTCAGTGAGTACACAAATCTCACTGTCCGCGTGTATCATCTATGATGCTTTTTGATATTTTGTTACGTAATCCACAAATACTTTTATACCAATTACTTCCTTTGTTTAAATACCCACTTCTAAAAATACCGCTTATCTCATCGTAATCTACGAAACTGATGTTTTGTAAGCTTAACTTCAGTATTAACTGTTCTCTCCTGGAAAATAACAGGAGGACAGTAGATAGCAAATGACACTTATGCATGTGGTTTATTAACTGCTTCTGGCTCCTTGTGCAGAGCAACTGTATAGTCAGTCGTAAACTGGTCAGTCTAGAGCACTGACAATTTTAATTACCAGTGGGAAAAGTAAAATCGCCGTTCTCTTAAAGAAAGCTAGGCAATGAGATCTCTCTCCTGTGTGGCTTTCAGTGAATGTATGAAAGTTCAGTCAAATATGAAAAATGAAATAATAAAAACTAGAAAGGACATAATGTAACTTTGACATTAATCTCTTGTAAAAAACAAGTGTATTAAATTATTTTTAGTCTGGTATTTTTGTGTGTTTAAAGCATTTAGATTTCCAGTCAGATGACAATTCAGGATTGTCTACACCTAGTCAAGAAGCTGTTCTGTGAAATTGCGCGGCTCTTCATCACGTGTCATACTAAACCAGTTGGTTTACCTGCTGTTACTTAAACCTCCTTACACGCTTTATTCACCTAAGCTATTTGTTAAAATTCTTGACGCATGCTAAAGACTTGGAGCGGAAATCATACTGATTTCTGAATACATATAAATGCAATCTGTGGTAGAAGGAGAGTTTGAAAGACTTGCAAATTTGGAGGGGTTTTGTTTTGTTTTAATAAATAAGTAGCTGAATATATGTGCTTTTTTTTTTTTTTTTCCCAAAAGTGATGGCAATGTTTATAATGCTCTGGTGTCTTGACCTCTTATTAACATTACAGTGGAAATGGAATAAGAAATCAGTGCAGAGGAGAATGTTGCCTGTTACTGAGCCATTTAAATTTCAGAGCAGATATTTTTCCTCTTACAGTCTAACCTATTTTTAAAAAGAAATAGAGGTAGATAAAATTGCATTAGTAAAGGCTTGTGCTGTCAACATTACTTTGTATTTCTCTTCAATGGTTTTCTGTTTCTGTGCTTAGGATTCTGTGTTAAGGATTTGTTAGAAAATAGTGAAGCTTTCATGCATTGTTTCCGTTATTATATTTATGGTATTGTGTAAAATGATATTTTAAGGGAGTTTTGTTACGCAGGATTTTCTCTGTGAGCAAGAATGCCCTTGATTTCATCCTGGAGTTCACGAACTGGAAGAGACTTCCTCCAGCCGTAGAGCAAGACCTTTCAGAATACAAAGAGAAGTTCACTTGGACTCCCAAGAGCCATTTTGGTAAGGAGTGCCATTAGGAAAAGTCTGTGTATGTCAGCTTTCAGGCTGTGACATTGCTTGTCTGGAAACCGGGGAGCAGAAGTGGCAGTTACCCTAAACAAAAAACAAGCAAAGTGCGTTTGAATGGATTTTACTCATGACATCGTTATAGTTAGCGTGTTTCCAGTAGGTATTCTCAGTTCAGGCTACGTTGTCCGCTTCAAATTAATGCATGTGCTATAAAATATGGGTAGGGACTGTAAATTAGTGCCGTGCCTTCCTGAAACGAGGACACTGTTCACTGTTTGACTTGGATTTTTAATTTTTCAGCCTTCATTCCTTCCCTGTCTCATCTTTGTCGTCTTGAGATCCGGTCCATTTTAACGAGCGAACGCCTGCGATCGGACCGGTTTATCCGGGAATTGCCGTTGCCGGCTTGTCTCCAGGACTACCTTCTCTACTTAGATGTACTGCGAGTCAACGCTATCCCAGAAGCGGAGGATTTTCTGAGGCAGAGAGGGGAGGGAGCTCCCTCTACCAGTCACTCCAGCGCCAAAGATGCAGAGAGGAGGGAGGCCTGTAACGCCGGTGCTAGGTGATGTGCCAGCGACTGTCCTCCGCGGCTGCAGGTTTTGTAACGGCAGTGGAGAACAACCACTCTAAATAACTGCTCACAGTGCTAAGTCTTTTCATGCCGTTCTTTTATACTATGTCTAGAAGTTTGTTAGAAGTTCTATGATTTACTTGTTTAAAAAGTCTGTTGAACATTTTCTGGCTTTTGAAAGGAAATTTTTAACTCTTATGGAGTAAAATTAGCTTGTTCAATGAACATAGCTTACGTAGTGGTCGAAATCTGTTTGGTCAGACACTGGTAGTAGACACTTTATTCTTATAGTACTGCATATACCAAATGAAATGATCTGAAAGTCAAGGAACACAATATTGTTGTTAGGAATTTATGTGTTGGGGAGTGATCTAGCTGAACCAGAGACAAGAAATATAAGAAAGGAAATTGAAGGAACAGTGATTTCCTTGCCCCCCTCCCCCCCCACCTTGGTCATCTGTTGTTTGGTGGAACATCAGAGCGGGAGGCTGGCTCAGAGCCTGCACCCAGTCCCTCCCCTCGTGTAGCCCGCGGGCCAGGTGCAAAACGTCCCCACAAGCACACAGACACGACACCGCTGTACAAAAATCCCTCCTTCAGTGAAGTGAAAAAGCAACCGCCGCCCTCATGGGGTTGGTGATGCGGCCGGGGCAGGGACACCTTGGTGGAAGATGGCTGCATCCCTTGCGCTGGGAAAGCCCTCGTCCTGCAGAGGCGAAGCTGGCGCTGCCAGGCTCAGTGGTAGTAGATGCTGAAGGCGTGGAGGATGTACAGGAGGGTCGTGATGAAGGCGAAGAACTGCATGAGAGGAAGAAGAGCAAAAGCTAGAGTCAGCTGGGAGAGTCTAACCCCATCTCCTCTCGGTGCTCTCGACCTGGCAAAGCCCCCAGCGTTTCTCAGGAGGTAGCCACACAGGGCTGTCCACAAGCTGCTGGACCCCAAGAAGCCCACGCTGTCTGCACAACACAACAGAGACGAGGAGCTGAAGCTCTGACCAGTGTGACACTGCTGGGCTTGGGATGACTCTGCTGTGACTTTAATATTCACTCCTGCATCTCCCTGAGGGGAACCGTGAGCGCTCTGACCTGGCTGGGATTTAACGGACCGACTCACCGATGCGGCAGTGTTGAGCTGGTAGTAAAGTGGCGAATGGGGGCCGAGCTCAGAGCGGATGGTTGCGTTGGCTTGCAAGACTGCAGCGCTCATGTACAGAATGGCTGTGGCGCCGTGGTACAAACTGTCCTGCAAAACAAGGGAGCGGCGAGGATCAGAACCTGCTCGGGACTGTCCTTCTCTGGTTCACCCTGAGGACGATGTCCATCCTCTGCACGTGCGAGCACGGGGCCTGGGACCAAACCCTCGTACCATGCCGAACCCTGCCCTGTGCCCACGCAGCATTCACAGCATGGCACAGCTTCCCTCAGCGTTTCCAGTCAAAAGGCGCAAAAAGGGCTGGCTGTCCGCAGGAGGGCTGGCAGCTGGCCGGCTAACCCATCACCAGCCGCGATGGTTTTGCGCCCACGCTGCTGCTGCCAACATCTGCCGGTGTCCCCGCCCCTCCTTACCAGCACTTTCCAGTTCTCGCTGTTTTTGTGAAAGCCGAAGAGGTAGCTTATGAGGAGCAGCAGGGAGATGAGGCAGGAGGTGAGGGACACGTACATCACCCATCCCTGCAGCAGCGGGAGGGAGACAGAGGTAGCAGCGACGAGGATCCACACCCAGATACCGCAGAGCTGCCGGGGACAAACACAAGCACCTCCCATGAGTTTGGGATGGGGAAAGCCCTTTTTCCTCCCCGAGTCCTCCCTCGCCTCCCCCAGCTGCCGTTGGAAGCCCTGCACCGTTGGGCAGCACCAACCAGCCTCCCGGAGCAACAGCAGCACCGCAAGCTGCCACGAGTGTCCCTGAACGCTCTCGGGAGATACTTCAAACTGGTCCTTACAGAAGGCAAAGGTTTGCTGCTGTGTTCCGCGCAAGTAAACATCTTGCCCCGAGGGCTTTGGCAGAGAAGCCAGAACATGTACTTTTATCTGGGAAGGGCGAACGGCCGCGTCTGCCCAGCCCTGCCCGCTGGTTAATCTCCTGGGCTTGAAATTGCGGCATGAGGAAGTCTCCTCCTGACTCCAGACACCAGCCCAGAGTGAGTCGCTCGCTCTGGATCCACCTAGAATATTTCCCGTGCACAAATGGCACGCGGGGTTATCTGGATAAGTTCACGCTGCCCTGTGCCTTTCCAGCTCCAGTGGATGAAACTCCCCCAGATTTGCGGTGGGAGCTGAGCCCGCTGGCACGGGCAGCTCACGGCAAAGCCCGGCCACAGCGATTGTACCCAATGTGGGTCACCAGCGCCGTGTAGTGTGTCAAAGTACAGCGGCGGTTATCTCGGCCGGGCCCACCGGCTGCCCTCTGGACCCAGAAGCAATTGAGAGAGTCACACGTTACAAGACATCCTCGTGAGGCCTTCAAGCCCTGGGAAAGACTTAATACAGTGAAAGAAATTCCCTTGATTTTCAAGCAGTTTCTATGGGATAACTAGAGCTACTCCTGCCCCGGAGGCGCTGGCCGCTCTTCAGCCTCTCCCAGCCCTACGGCAGCCAGCGACCCTCGCACGGGCTCTGGGATGGAGCTGGAGTGTATCTTGTCCTCAAGCTGTTCCAAAAAAACCACATCACGAAGACCACCTTTGTGCATTCAGTACAAGCTCAAAGACAGGACGTTATTTCCCATTAACACTGGCTTCAGGTTCATTTTGGGGGCTGCTCCCTGATTTTTAGATTCACTAGAGCCATCAGTGAGATGCAGCAGCAAAGTTTGCCATACTCACGATCTCAGGTAGGATGAACGCGTAGGGGATGGTTTTGAAGACGGCGAGTCCGGAGGGCAAGGTGGTCTGCGTGGAGGCCGCAGAGGGAGACGCCGAGGCCATCTCTTCTCAGCTGACGCTGTGATCTGTGATGGCTCCGCTCGCATTTGCCCCTGCGCCGCTCCCATGCAGGGTTTTAACCGCCACGCCCGCGGGGACGTAATCACAGAAACCAGCCCAGGCTGGCAGCATGCCGCTTCCTCCGGCCGAAGGAGCCCTCAGCAGCCCTCGGGTTATTGCGGCTGGCTTCACGCGCCCTGCCGCCAGCGCCGGGGTGGGGCAGCAATGGGACCCCAGCGCTGCCACCGGCACGCGATCAATTCAAGCTCTTTGACAAGAGGGGAAAAAAAAAATCCCGCACCACGCAGTCAATTTTTGTCTTTGGCACACTTTCAAACCTGAAATATTTTTGCTTCCACTGTCGTTGCCTCCTCCCCTTTCTGTTCAGGTTTCTGCTCCGTGTTCACGTCAGGCTCCCCCACACCCACCGGGCACGTCCAGCCGTCAGTTGCGGCCAAGCGTTTTTGACAGACAGCTCAACACACCGGTAGAAGGGTTTGCCCACGTGCTCCTAAGTGCCCAGAAAGGTCTGAAGGACAGCTACTGGGACAGCTTTAACTTCTACCTCCTGGCAGACGCGCTTTGGGTGTCGTTTTTGCCAGAGGACTCTGCCTCACCCCGTAATTCAGCGATAACTGGTGAGATGAAAGGCTGAAGGTGGCATCTCTGCCTCGTGGCCTAGTGTGAAGTCATTCTGTCCTCTGCAGCAGGAAGGGGACAATATCATAGCAAGATATTGTATCTCTCTGTTAGGAGAGCCCAGTGATGCCCTCGGAATCCGGCTTCTGTGCCAAGCTCTTGCACAATACAGAGCAAAGATCAAATCTCTGATGTTTCTTTCTGTCCGAGCCCCTCCTAGGCCAGGGGGAAGCGCTTTGCGGCACGTCTGGAGGCTCCCGTTTACAAATGCTGTCAGTGGGAGCTGGCTTTGGGCTCCGTGCAGCGTGATGTGGTCTTTGAAGAATCTTGTTTCAAAACATTTCACACCTGACAGAACTGGTGCCTGGCTCCCATCTAAAGCCCCATGTGACTCGGTGCACGCCTGCCTCCTCGCACACGGCAGCAAGGTACCCGTGCAGAAAGCATCCAGACACGCCAGCACAAAAAAAAAATTTGGATTAATAACCTCCCGCTGGGAGCGGGCAGCACACGCGGCCTGCGGTTACAGGGGAAACACGGCCTGCCCTGAATTCTCACCAGCTTTTATTTGTGTTAGGTGGGTCAAGCACATTCCTGTGAATAACCCAACCTTTTCCTGAGTGGGAAAGAAAAACAGTAAAGCAGGCTAAATAGAGAGCAGCCTCTGTCCACTGTTTGGATAAGAGAGGATTTTTTTGTCCCAACCTGGCTGGCCTTGCTCAGCAGCATTCTTAGAGATCATTGCTAGTTTCCTTGCCTGTTACCAGTCTGCTGCGGTAGTGGGACAAAGAGTCCTTTGTTCACCCTGATTAAAACAAAACTGGAAATTAATTGGAAGCTGTATGAGAGGAGAGAAGTGCTGACTCAGCATTTGCTCGGCTTGAGCAAAATACGACGCTCGACGTGGCTACAACAGGTAACAGGCAACCGTAGCCTTGCCTAACGTTGTAAAATATAATTTCCATTAGTTAAACTGATAAAATAATTTTGGTCTCTCAGAACGTTAAACATGTTAAAACAGTCATTACAATTCAGGCAGTACACATAGTTTCTTTTTTGTAAGAATTTATTTATATTCTTACTCCATTCTTACGGAGCCTGTCTTGATCTTCTGTAATCCATTCATGCTTCGGGATTGTTTTTCCTCACTTCTCCTAAGAAATCGTAAGCCAGCTCTGAGATGTCAAAGGCTTTGTGAGTGTTTTCTGAGGACAGCAGATACTGAAGCGCACCATCGTTCTCTCGGCTTTTTTTCAAAAAGTCAGCGATCGCCTTCCAGCGAGATGCTTCAGACTCTTCCTCAGCCCACTTGTAGTCGGGGAGGAAAGTGGACTGGAGGAGAGGGAAGACGGAGTCGTGGTACACCAGGACAAACAGAGACTTCAGAAATTCCCGATCTCTCTGCAGAGAAAAGTGTTTGAAAATACTTGGGTGCAAATACGCGGTGTTGCCAAGCACTTCTACAGAAGTATTGTACACAGGAAAGAAACAGACAAGAACCCCTACACGCAAGGACACACGCAGAGCTCTGCCTCCTGGAAAACACATTGACCACCACACTTTTCCAGAAACGTTCCTGAAACGTGAGTGCTATGACTGGCATTGCCCAGCTGACATCCCAGCAGGAGATGTAGCAGCTAAGCGTCATATAACCATGCAAGGAGTGAGAATTCACCAGGCAGCAATCCTACCATGGGAGGGGCACGCGGCAAATCAGGTAAAACTGGATGGTTCTGGGACACCGAGGGGTTACTAATTCTTTGAGCAGATCAGCTTTCTTTTTGGATGAATGGCCTTGAAAAAGCGATTCTGACTCAACAGCATTTTGGTTTGTTTGCGTAAACGGGGAGATCATCTTGTGTATCTATTCAGTAGCACGCACAATGAATGAAATACCCTTCTGCTGCTCCCAAGTGAAGCGTCTTGGATCAAGAGCCAACGCCTTTCTCATTGAGTTACCGGCAGCTTCCCTCTGTCCAGAGGACAGGAGGTAGGACAAGGTACGGGTAAGCCTGGTGACATGGCCAATTCAGTTCTTCTCCAGCTGTCTACCCGCCAGAATGGGAGATTACAACCATCTGAAGTAGGGAGATCTGCAGAATGTGGGGGCCTTTTTCCCTGCAGGCTGTGGGAGGACTGGAGCTCAGAGGCTGGAGGAGGAAGGCTTATTTTGGGGATGTACACAGCCCCTTTTGTACCAGCGGAAAGCTTTTACCAGTCAAGTACTGGAAGTACATCACACTGGGTATGCACCTGTAATAGCTTCCCCACTAACAACCACATACAAACACTGAGACAAAAAGTTACAAGTTCATTTCATGAACAACTTCTTCTCCTAGTTTACTGTTATAAAAGAAACGGGGTAAGAAACGTTAAGAACTGCATTTAGTGTATTTGCATTTTCTAAATAAATGTATGGTGAGAGGAGAAGTTAACTAGCAATAAACTGACCGAAAGCTTCTAGTTCAAATTAGACTGAATATATGTCAAAGAAAAACCTGTAATTTATTACCTTCTCAGATCTCTTCAACGTTCTTTCTCTATCTGCCCAAGCACTCTAAAATGAAATTAAATGTACAATCAGACTGAGATTGTGGAGATCTAAAGCAATTCCATTTTTAGCTGCAAAAATCTCCTGCGCTGCAGTCCCACAGTAGTTTAAGCTCCTGTTACAGTCCCACTTTCTTCGCACTCCCCATTCCTCCCTTGTGCCAGTTCTGCAAACTATCTGGAAATCCTGACGCAGCAGATGTAACTGAACACTACGGAGATAACATACCCGAAGTGCATCCATCAGGTCTGGCTGATCCATGAGTTGAGGGAAAGTTGCTAAAATAGGATTACAGATCAAATCTGAAACAGAAAGCAAACACATTCAAGGCTAAGGAAGAAACAGGATAGTTCTCAAGGTACCAGCACACCCAGGTATTCCTTGTTTTTCCTTGTTTCTGCACCTGTCTTTTTTCATAAACATCTGAAATTGTGCTGCCTGACTTGGATGTTATGAATAAACACACCTTCCTTCTACCTTAACCTGGCTTGTGTTGTGTGTGATCTGAAGATAAGCGAGTAGCAAGTGGCACGGTAAATTTACCAAGCGGGGCACATCATCAGGCTGCGTGGGTCTCCCACCAGCCTGTTCTACTGTCCTATGTCATAAACATCAAATCAAGTAAGTACAGCAGTTCTCAACCGCCCTTTAAAAACTAAGCATTTCCAGTTTCTCTGTGATAAGCTTATTAAATAAAGCTTTAATTTCTGAAAGGGTCTGGCTTTCAGATACTGAAGTCAGTATACTCAGAATGTCTATTAAAGTTCAAGAAAATCAGGAAGGGAGTTATGTTGTGAGCACCTCTGAAAGATGAACTTGTAAGTCAGATGCCTAAGTATGGCCAAAGATTGTAAATTTAAAATGTTAGTCAGTGGACAAAGAAATTTATTTGCCATAGGAACAGATGGTATGTAATTCCGTCTGGAGAAGACACAGGAGAAAACAGAAGAAAATCACTTTACAGTACCAATGTAAATTAACCTGTAGTACAGTTAAGAAATGTACCTTTTCCATATTTCAAATTGATTTTTAAAGTGGAGAAGGCTATAAACTATTACAGTTCCGTTGAAGGAAAGATGTGGAAGGAATAATATACAGAGTTGCGAAATCAGAGCAAGATACTAACTTCCAAAACCAGAACTCTTCCACTTCTGTCTCTCCCGGCTGCATTAGCCAATAAGTAAATAATAATTAAAAATAAAGGGGATGACTTGGCCTCAATGACAAAAACATCTGCCTAATCTCTTCTATAACTCAGAGAGCACACACACACCAGAAATGAATGAGTAAACCTGTGTGCGTGTCTCATCTCTCACTGCATAGATAGTGAGAAGGAAACATTTCTCTTCCAAGTAATACTTTACCTTTATTTGCTTGTTATTTGCTTTTATTTATTGAGAAGTAACCCTTTACCTATCCACATAGGCTATTTTTAATGAGAACGTCACTGGAAACACTTCATCCATACTGCACAGAAAACAAAACTCTTCTTGTGAGTTTTGCGTTCTGCGATGCGAACTGATGTCAAACGGGCAGCGCGTTAGATGCGGGTTGAAATAGCACTAGTTTGAAACGCAAACACCGAGTGCTGGTATTCACAGCAACAGCCTCTTCTCTGTTATTAAAAGGGACAACAGCTTTCTATTTGTCCTCACAACAGCTGCAGACTGAAAGTTAAACCACTGAAATCCTCCGTGCAGGGAGCATGATTTCCTAACCTTGAGAGATTGTCAGTCAGCGCCAGCAATACCAGGGAACAAAATTCTACGGGGACCCTGGATCAGTGAGTTGCTCCTGCAGACCCCTGCTTTCTCCTACGAACGGGAGACTCTGGAGAGAGTAACTCTCGCTAGGAACCTGATCTTTCTCCAGCACACTCTCCACTGCTGAGGAGTTCTCCACAACAGCAGTTCTTACCTGTGCTTTGCGTGCTTATTCTGTCTTTCAGGAGTGCATCACCGAGTATTTGTCGATAAAATATTAAGAGATGGATGTAGCACATGCTGCCAATTAACGTTTCTGGTAGCAAACTATTGGGGAAAAAAAACCAAAATGCAGTTGAGATTTTTATTCTAAATTGCTCCTAGAAGCACTGTTCACCAAAACTTGAGAGCAATGACAGCTTCACGGAGATCATCATTAGCTCGTATCGGCATCTCCGTGAATCTATCACAACTTTTGACGGTGTACATTGATAAAGCTGTAACAGCTGGACTCCTGCTGTTGTGGTTTTCAGTACTATCTAAACTTAAAGACTTTTAAGTTCTTTTCAACAAAATAGCTTATAAGTGTCAAACAGAGATCAAGTACAACATGCAGGTGCCACGACCCTCAGATTTTTCCGGAGCCAGTGTTGCAGGGAAGGGAACGCTTTAGATCTCTGGAACCATTCTAGGCTATCTGATAGGCTTTTTCACGTCACGGCAGCGCACGTGCGTACTTACTTCAGGATGTCTTTCGACTGCACGCTTAATGACTGCAGTTTCACTGCAAGCACAGGCTGTTTCTTGAGTGTTATGAACTGATGAAAAACACCACTGCCTGCTTAAGAAATAAACACCCAATATTAAATCTGTCATTTTGAAAGAACAGTTAAGAATTATATGACAAGAATGGACATTTCAATTTGGCACGAGATGTTTTGCTAAAACTGTAATGGTCTAAAAACCAGGAGGAACTGAACATCTGACAATATTATCAATATTTGGTCTAACATAAACTATTACCTCTCTCTAGGACAGTGGATTCATAATACGCATGGAGTAACACAAAAAACCAAACCAGGCTGTGGTGGCTGCACGCGAAGGAGAGCCCTGGCTGAGCGCTGTGTGTTGTAAAATAGGTACAGCCTTTGTTGTATCATTTCATTTATATAACATTTAGGAGAAACCACACCTCTTCTTGATATCGATGGGTCAACCTCAACGCCTCTCTCGTAGGGAGTACCACCATTTAATAGCAGTTCGTACATCCTGTGAAACAAGAGCAGCATAGCTACGGTAAAAAGATGTAAGGGTGTGTGGGAACAGCACAAAATGAAACACTGACACGGTGCTTGAGGTGATGACTAGTATTTTACAGGAAATTACTACACCTAACTACTAAGTAACCAAAACTCAAATGATAAATTTGAAACTTGGATTATATGAGGAAGCTAGTTAGTTCTTTCAAAAGAAAGGAGCAACACTTATTCCCTTCCACAGGACTCCAATATTTTTCTTACATGAAACGTAGCAATTGTTTCACTAAAATGTTTTTGCGGAGTCATGGCTTAAGTATCAAAGATACTTAGCTATGGAAGATTTAAAACGTTGAAGAATAATACAATCCCAGGTCTGTGGAGAGCAAGTCACTGTTGAAGCAAGCATGGGTACCATGTTTAACTTAATGGAATAGACAAACAATGTTACAGATCAGATTTAGAGAGTTAAGGGGGTTATGGAACAGTAGAAGTCTCCTGTGGCATTCTTTTTGCCCTGTAATCCAAATATATTCAGAATACACATATATCGTTATGTATCTGGTAGAAATTAACTATTGCAAGTCTGCGCTACAATCAATCATTTCTGTAAACTAACAGCAAGCTTTCCCACATTTAATAAAATTCACAACAACTCTTAGCTGCTTCCAAGTCTTAGAAACCAGTCTCCTCATTTTTAAAGGAGAAAGGGATATACAGCCAAGTGCACATAACGAAGAGCCAGAGTTAAAAAGGAACACTCTCACCTTCAATTTAAGTAATTATTCTATTTTCTATTAGCAAAACTCTACACAACTCCCTGTTAACTAGGATATTTCCATAGTTTTAAAACTCCACTGAGGAATATTTTAAAACACGTATTCATCCGCAACATTTTAAACCTGAATGTTGGGTCCAGAGAGCACTTTTCTCCCCCAGACTGGGTGTGGAAGCAGGACCAGCACGCTCACTGAAAGACCCGGAACAACCTGCACATTACACCTGCCGCTATCAGCGTGTAAGAATGAAATATGAACCTTACTGCTAGCCTAAAATGGATGTATACACATAAATATATAAATACAGAAAGAGAAGGAAAACATAACAAGCTTACTTGGAAGGAGCAGGCGTTCCACTGGAATTAAAAAGCTTCAGAAATGCCCAGCCACAGCTTAGCTCTCCTCTTTCACCAGTTGACTAGAAAAAAAGAGAAAAGTAAATAACTTGAGCAGCTAAACTAGACTGAGTAACTGAACCACAAACAATTATTCAGAATAATCACATTAAAATGGTAAAAGCCTCAGATTTGTGGTAAGCAAACAGTGACTGTGTCGCTTTTGCAGGTGTTTGAAGGTGTTTTACCAAATGGCACACAGTTACGCTGAAGCTGACTGTCCATGAACATATCTAACAGATGAGGATTTATTAAGCCAAGAAATATGCATTTCAGGGAAACCTAAGTCTATCAAGCTCCTGAAAAAGAAGAAATGTACAGATACAAAGGTAAAACACCCCAAACCTGCACTAATGCTCTAAAGCATGTAGGACAGAAAGGAGCAGGGGAAAAAAAAAATATTTACCCAGAGGATTTACCCATCTGATTCCAGAATCTGCCGTTTCCCAGCCAGTGCCCCTGTGCACCGGAAGGCTTTATTCATAGTACCAGAGACAATGCCTGGGAAAGGGAGCTGATCCCGTCTGCCAGCCCGTCCGTTCCAGGCCCAAAAAGCACGGATAACAGGTAGGAATTTGTCAACGCTCCAGCCTTCATTTAAACTTCCTCTGCAAACAGAAGCAGACACTTTGCATAATCGTGACCGCTCCCGTTAGCACGAGGAGGGCCGTGATGCCCCGTTAGGTCCCTGTGAACCATCGCTTACCACCACGCTGTGCACCACCGGGACGTGCACAGTCCTGTTCCCTACAGATGCGTGCTCTGCTTACCTCCCTGCACCCCCGCTGCCCATGCTATTTAAACAGTTACAGCACAGCAGTTTGAAGAGAATCTTATAAGCAATAAGCTACAAAAAGTTCAGCTGTATTTCTGTTTGGATCTCACACTTTGGTGCTGGGATACTGCAGCTTACTATCGAATGTGGGACAGCTGGTTCGCGTTACAAACGTGTGCTTGGAACGATGTATACTGCAACTGTACACACTCACATGGCGAATATAAGTGATGCCAAGTTCAAATAATATACCAATGTCTGAAGACAGAGAGTTGGACCTGATAAAACAGTCACCATCCAGCAAGCTGGGTAAAATGCCCGTTACCTAATACAGAGAGGGGGAAAATAAAAAAAAATAAAATTAAAAAAAAAGGTGAATATACCTATTAAAAGAAAACCTTCTGATTTTTAGATCAAACACATGAATCTCAGACCCAAACACAGTGCATATAAAAGAAAATGGTGAGTGGAGAACCAATTTCAGTTGAAACCTTGCTCCCCTTATTCTTTATCTTGCCATGAAACACAGCTGTGCTACCAAGGTGCATTTTTTGTGTGCTGACGAGCTATTAAAGAACTTTAGATGTCAAAAAGCACATAATTCCCTCCAAGAACACAGCAACAACTGGAGTAAAACATGACAACAGTACTGTGAGCGTGGCTGTGCACGGCACCTGAAACACGGAAGCATCTGCTTTTTTTTTAATGAAATCAAAGCAAAAGCTCATATGCAAACCGGTTCGTGTCTTCTTTTCTCCAGGAACACCATGCAGTGGGCGCCTGGTATCAGTTCAAAGTTAGCCAGCGCCACCGGCTGGATCACCAGTCCCTCCCGCTCCTTTTCCTTCCCCTTAACTCATTTCTCCAAAGTGTTTTTGCCAAAACACTTGGTTTCATTTGAATTCGTGCACTTCAGCAAGTCTCTCCTCTTCTGCATGTTCATTTTGGTTGCAAGACATTTTATTTCAATACAAAGACCAGAAGTAACAGATGCTGTACACAGATAGTTACTGGCTAGGTCCCTCCCTGAGCAGGATACCTACCCTTGGAGAAAAGGTCCACGTCTGGGGACTTTTAGGGAGCCACGTCGCTCTCACTGTGTGAATGTTACTCAGCACCTAAAATATTTCATGTGGTGAAAAAATGTTAAGATGAGTTCTTCCAGAAAGCTACGCAGCTTTAAGAAAATGCAGTGTTATCCCAGATTAATCCAACACTGCGTACAGCAAAGATAAAATTACACTTGCTCTTCAACTTTATCAGATGGCTTCAGCTTAAAGGACTACCAAGGAAGTTTTCTCTGTAGCCACAGAGCACTTTCCAACCATCCTTGCTTCATATACACCAGTAGCAGTCCCTTTGCCCCCAAGAGCGTTCAGTGCAGCAGGAAGAAAACCGCCAGATCGTCAGCGTTAGATTCTGGTATAAAAAGCTGCTCTACACCAACGCACAAAGGAGCACAGAGGATCAGCAGCAGCTGGGGGAATCTGAATATGACCCAGCTATTCCATGGCCTGGCCCAGGAAAGACTCATCTCTACAAACATCAAGGAGCAAAGAGGCACAATGGCAGGTGGGGGAACCGAAATTATGGACTCAGAGCAATGGAGCTCCCGCCCCAGCCCCTCCCAGGAGGGCCGTCAGCCCTAGGGCTGGGTGTGACTCCCATCACGGTGAGTCAAGAGGAGCGGCTCGCTGGATTGCCCTACAGACTGAGCACTGGCCTGCAGGGGAAGGGCATTTGGGGACCGCACGTGACTTACTAGGGCTGTTCAGGTGAGAAACCAAGGGCAGAGAAAGCGAGGGATCAAGGCACTTTGTGGAGTAACAAGGGTGGGAAAAGAGGGATAAGTATGCTTGTCTGGCCATGCTCGGCACCTGATCAATGCAGTCTGTCTTGTCTTCTCATTAAATTCCATTTATAATTATTTTTCTGGGTGAATGGGCCCTCTATTCTGAATGTGTGTGTGTGTATGTCTAGGTGCCAGCAACTAGCCAAACCTACACGTCTGAGGTGACTGCAAGTGCGAGAGTGAGGGTAGTGTGTCACGCTGATCGCGGGCGAATATCGAGCCAGATTCATCTGAGAGTAAGTTAAGAGGCCTGGGAGGCAGATCGTGTGCGTCTCTCTCCGAGTGAGACAACTGGAGGAAGTGCCTACCAGAGGAACCAGCGTGCAAAAAATCCTCTAAGATCCACACCTCATCAGGACTTTTTTTTTGATAGCCAAACAACTTACCCGATTGCCATCGAACAGACAGAGTCGAACGTGTCTGCTGAGAACCTGTATGCTGACTCCTGGGAGAGGAATCATTTTACAGCTGCATAAAGTTACAATCAGGGATACTCGAGTTGGTCTAGGAGAGATCTGAAATGCAGACAACAGAAGGAGGATTAAATCTGCAGTACCAGTTTGTGTTTATTTACTGAGATGATTGAATGTAGATCTGCAGATCTGCTTCACCCCAGACAGGGAAAGAACCCACACACTTAAGATGAAACATGACTTAAAAGATACCCAACACGCCAACTTGTGCCGGTTTTTGGCCTGTTGGAGAGTAGGATGTGATAGCATCTACTGCCTAAGGAGTCTAGATTGACAGCGAAATCCATCATCTGTTTCACAGCAAATTTACACACTGATATGACATATTGCTAGCAATCCACATCTACAGATCCCGTCACTTCTCTCACAGGAAAAGCTTTCTTACCAGTAATACTCACCGTATTTTTTTCCGAGTTCCACACCAAGTCTTTGAAAGCCAGCTGCGAAGGAGTAAGTTCAGGCTGCAAAAAGTGACTTGCTCGAAACTGATCACCTACAACAAGAGTAATTTTAAAAATTCTTAGATTTTTTTTTTTTTTTAAATGATCTTTATTGCCACAAAATGGATGACACCCAAAATTCAGATGTGGCTCAAGTCCATTTGAATATTTGAGCGGTCCAAACAAAACTATGGAGGAATCTTCTACCAGTACCCTTTAAAAAGGGTGCTTTTACTATTTGCAAAAGTGTTCTGCAGTATTTAATTCCAGAAACACAGTAATTTAATTAAAAAAAAGAGCTATTGACTGGAAACAGTTTTAAGCAAAAAGACTAGGAATATACAAGATGAGTAATATATTCTGTGAAGAGACTCCGAAAGATCTCAGAGAAAAAGGGACGATTAAAAAAATCATCATTTTCTGCAACGTCAACAGGAAGTATCTTCCAAAGAGGAGAATCTTGGAAATCGTTAGGAAATTTGTCATTGCCTTCGTGCGGCCAGTGTTTCACGCAGATAAATTAAGACTCAATTGAAGAAGAAAACAAAGCCTTTCATACGCTATGTGATGGGTCAAAGATAGCCTGTACAGATTACCAATTATAATCACGCAATGCTGATTTTAGTCCACTAGGCTCGTAACCAGGATAAGAAACTCACCACAGACACCGGAGAGTCCCGCACTGCAGCTACCGTGAGAAAACCTTACCTTCTTCTAGGAGCTGGAAAAGCGTGGATAGGCGGAATCCTGCAGGAACCGCTCCTATGGTTGCCAGGACCTCTACTGTGTCATTCTATTACCAAAAGAAAAGAAAAAGGAAAAGGATATTAGTATTCCTGCTATTTAACAGCTAATTCTATCCTAATTTAGAACTCTGGCACAACCTATGTGAGAGACTTGGGCATCAGTCGCCTCTTCTCATCTGCAGCTAGTTTGGACCATCCTCAGGAATTTTTACTTCGTTTCATGTACGCACCCAGCCAGACTCCCGTTTTGTTAAATCCCCCTTCTGTTCCAAAGCAGCAGCAGAGCAGCCAGTTACAGAACAAAATCACACCCTTGAAAAAGAAGCGATGTAGCACTACTGTGGCAAAACAAAAGACTTCTCGTTTGCATCTTCATTCAGACACATAGGCTGGGCTGCAGCCTATTTCTAAAGCATTACGGAACATTTTTGTAGCATTTCTTGCTACAAAAAACAAAACAGAGGTGTTAATTAAAAACATTGGTCTGTACTGTGAGATACAGTGTTCGGTAAAAGGCAAGCCTTGCCTACAAAATAATTAGCATTATGCTAGATGACGTTGCTACGTAAGAGAGACGCCTACCTCTGAGATAGCTCTTCTTACAGCACTCCAGTGAGAATCTGTTCTGCAAGAAAAATAATGTATTTTTTATAAAATATCACCCTTGTGTGGACAAAAATTTAAACACTGAATTACAGGTTTGTCTTCAAATACCAGCAGCTTAATAACCGTATGTCTGTGAGATACTACTAACGGCGTATTTCTAGCAATTAAGACTAACTGGTAAGACTGTCTCATCAGCTGGAGCATAACTTGATACATGGCCCAGTCATCCTTTGATTTCGTGACAGGGAAAAACAAAAACAAAACAAAACTCCCCAACAAACCCACTCCAGTGAAAATGTGTCTGCAAGCTGAAAAAAAAAAAAGCAAGTGTCTGCTGCGCTGAAAATAAAAATGCAGTCACAAAGAACCAAATACCCTTGTGAGGTATTCTCACTGTAAGAAATTATTTGAGGAGGAGATTTAAGGAGGAGAAGGAAGAATAATTTTATACTGATTTGCTTTCGGGTCGCTCCATTTACCTTTTTTTAATTTCAGTTCCATCTGCTGTTTCATCCACCACTTCTATGTGTTCTTCACTTTGCTCTTGGCTGTCAACATCTTCATTATGGACCTGCAATTCAGATTCAGAAAGGGAAGGTGCTTGATTCCTTCACAGTTCTGTTCTTAAAAAATGCTTTCTCCACCCGTAGCACATGTTAATAGTTTAGAAGAGATTTTCTGTCTGTAATGAGCACTGTAACTGCAGAACACTGCCCTTAGTTCTGCTGTTACAGCAAGGACTGGAGTATTCCTACAAGTAAGCAAAGTGGGTTCTTTAAAAAGAGAAATACATCAGCATCATGAAGTAAAACGTTCGCTTAAGTGTTCACCACAACTGTACTCTGGATGTGTGTAAGTACATAAACTAACACGTGCAAGCCACTCTAAAAACGAGCATTCAAAAGTTACAAAACTTTAAAATCTATTTTTGAAAAGGCTCTTCTGTATCAAGTTACAAAATACTCACATTTCATATAAATTATGAAAAGCCCCAATTAGTCCACAGCAGCTTGGAGTCTTCGGAGCTGACCTTTAGTGACAACGATTATGACTTTCACACTCAGGAAACTTCTCTGCACTTACACATCATCACAGCTAGCAAAAGCAGTACTTTTGTGCCTGGTGAAGAGACCTCCGTACGCACGTATACCAACCCGGTGTGATTTCCAGTAGCAGGCAGAACGCTGCTGTGTGAGGATGGGGATCGATTTGATGCAGCTATATCATCGTTAACATGTGTAAAACAACAGAGGCGAGACTAGAACGGAAGGCTGCAGCACACTAACCGCAAGATAGGTTCTAGGAACGAGGCCTCTCTCCCCTTTCGAGTTTTCGGCGACCCACCAGCCATCCGCCTTCTTCTCATGGATAAGCAGGACTTCGCCTTTCTTTGCCGTTAGAAGGAGAGACAGAGACAAAAGACAACAAGTATTTCAGAACAGCTCCAGGCACAATTGAAAAAAATACACAGAAGCTTAATCAGAGCTCACAGACTACCACGACAGACCCTGCCACTACAGAAGGTGGCCACAGGCCACCAGACTCCTCCAAGCCAACTGTGCGCCCAGAAAAGCCATTTCTTCCCAAACCCTGCAAGGAAGTGGCTAAATCCCAGAAGCACAGGATTTAGTTGTAGTTTAATGCAGAACGATCTGCAGTACTGACATGTCAAAAAACTTCTACAGAGACATATTTACCGTAAATGTCAGATCCCCTTCCTGCTGTGCATTAAAGTTTCCAACTGCAACGCATTCTTTAACGTTTGGATCATCCAACAATTTATCCTCGTCTTCATCGTCTGTCTCTTCGCTATCTTCCTCCTCGCTGCTTTCTTCATCTTCGCTCTCATCCTCTTCTCCCTTTGCATCTTCTGTTTGAGGATCTTTCTGACGTTCCTCGTCCCTACCCAAAACAAAGCAAACTTTAAAAATTATTATCTTCACAAAACTTGCTGTGAAGCCTTGCAATATGGGCTTCTCTGCAAGGACATTATCCAGAGACAGAACTTTCATTCCTGTGCTTTACTGTCTGTCTTGATCTGAAAACATTCCCAAATCCCAACGGAGTTTCCTCCCTGAGCAAACAGATCACATTGCATCCTCTCCTCTCCACAGCCACATTCTATTCCAGCCATTAGGCAACACCCTCAAAAAATTCCAGTGAGTCTTTCTCGACTGCATCAAGAGAACAAACCCTGTAAGAGCTGGCTCTTCAGCACTTCCTTTTTAACTGCGCGTTAAGATAATAAAGGGGACGAGCTAACAATTTTTCAGGGTCTTTTCCAGCCGTACACGTACAATTCTATAAAAGCACAGGTTGTATTTGTTTAAGCCACTCACGCTGCATGATTTGTAGTGACGTTATCCCCATCCAAGGCAAGAAGAAGCTCCTGCAGCCGCTGAGCGAGTTTTAGCAATAGCTTTTCCTCTTCTTCCTTCCTCTGGTGATAATTCCCCACAGGCGCAGGCTCATCAGCCTGGGGGAGAACACAACAAATCGCGCAAAGAATCCAAGCGAGCGCTAGGCACTGCTCTTGTCCCGAGGCGCGTGCAGTCGAAGGAGGCTGGTGTGCTCTAAACGCTCTCCGTGATGCGTTTTGGAGAGAACTATTAATAATTTTTTCTCCACACTTACTTTTTTTAAATCACGAAGGGCGTTTGTATTCTCATCCACCAGCTTCTTCAGCTGCACGCACCTGCGTTGAAAGCAAGACAGACAGATAGCAGAAGGGGGGAGGATAGAGGCTGAGGGCAGGGCGCGGCCGCCATCTCCCCACGCGTGGGACGCGCCCGGGGACCCCACGAGCAGCGCCTCACCTCTGCCAAAGGGCCTCCCGCCGCCCGGGGGCCGGGCCCGCGCTCTCCGCCCTCAGCCCTTCCACCTGTAACACAGCACAGCAACGCGTCAGCCGCCGGCGGAGCCCCACCGGGCCCCCCGCCCACCCCGGTACCGGTACCTGCGCCTGCAGCTCCCGGCTCCGCCGCTGCACCCGCTGCAGCGGGCTCCGCGCCCGCCGCCCCGACATGGTCGCTAGGCAACGGGCGCGGCGCCGCGCGATGCCGTCACTTCCGCGGCGCGCTGCACGCTGGGAGTTGTAGGCGCCGCGGGCTGCCCGCCTGAGGGAGAACCGGGGGCTGCGAGGCCTCTGCTGCCCCGGGGATCCCCAGGACCGGGCTGGGCCGACCTCGGGGCCGGCCCCGCCGCGAGGGGCACTCGCTGGACCCCGCTTTGGGCTGCGGAGTGGGGCCAGAAGGGCCTCACCCAGCCCCGGCGCGCTCCCCGGGCAGGCCTGGCCTGGGGACTGACAGGCACAGAGC
The DNA here is from genome assembly GCA_011801015.1 of Ardeotis arabs. NCBI lineage: Eukaryota > Metazoa > Chordata > Aves > Otidiformes > Otididae > Ardeotis > Ardeotis arabs. The sequence continues at coordinate 41,492 of JAAGAY010146617.1, read as the reverse complement.
CGGCCTGCAGGTAAATCCTCCCCCCGGGGCAGCCCCCGGGGCTGTGGTGCGCCAGCTTCTACCTTGTGCTGGAAAAGGCGCCCCAGCGCACGCTTCACGCTTGCTGGTAATCGCTCCCCTCATCCCAACAGAACGGCACGTGGACGAGGCCAGGACGTGGCATTGGCCCCCGTTTCTAACAAATCTCGAGGTTAAAAACACCAAAAAGCGCACCGTGGAAAGGTATCGGCGCTTCGCTGGTCGAGCGGGTACAACGCGGACACAGCAAACCACCGACCCCTGCGAACGGCAGCTCCACGGGCGCTCGATCCCGTGCGACACCGCACACCCCGCCGTTGGCACTGAAGGAACTTCCAAAGGTCTGAACCCTTATTTCTGCCAAAAAGCCACAGGAATGCTTTCTTGGCTACACATCTTAAGCCCCATCTTAAGGGGCTCTAGGCAGTATTTTTTTTCCCAAAAGACTTTTAAAACTTTTACAATCCAGTAATAAGAGTTGAAAACCCGCAGCCTGCACAGCATGCGGTACATCCTCCAGTGCGACGCAGGAGCGTCCCTGTCTCTCAGCCTCAAGGAAATAAATTCGGTACTGACAGGAGGGGAGGAAGGAACACACCACAGCCATCCCCACAATTCCTTGCCCAAAGCCCAAGAAGAAATTCAGACTCCAAAGCACAAACAGCCTTCATTTAATCTGCTCATTCACCCTACTATTTCACCTCTTCATTGTCCCCACGGCTATTTCTCCTGTGTACTCGCACAATGAGACTCGTCGCTCGTTACAAGCGCCCGTAAGGTTTGCTTTCAGCTAGCGGAGAAATAAACGCACCACGGAACGGCATGTTGTGATTTTGGCTAGTTTAATGGGTCAGCAGCGCTTCCCGGCACGGGTCAGTAGCAGACTTCCAGCAGGACGAACGCGGACAGCCCGAGATGCGTGTGGTGTCATCGTTCGTCCATCCTCAGTGTTTCATCAGGTCAGCCCCACGCGGTTCACGATCTCGTCTTCCCAAGGACAGAAGAGCGGCCCATCCCCACGGATGCTTCCACCTTTTCGGTTTTCCTCCGACAGCGACGCGGGGACGAATCCGGTTCCGCTGCCGCCGCGTCCACCGAGGCGAAGCTGCTCGAGGAAGACAACCGGAGGCGATGATCCCGCTGCCGAGGGCTCTCAGGCCGCATCCAGCTGCTCCTGGGCGGCGGCCAGCCGGCGCTGGAGGTAACGCTGGCGCCAGCGGAGGAAGCGGCGGCGGGCAGCGCCGGCCCGCCAGCCCACCAGCACCCCGGCCGCGAAGGCGGCCAGCAGCGCCCAGCGCACGGCCCGCGGCCGCAGGGCCTCCGGCACCATCCCCGCTGCGGCTCGGGGGCGGCGCCGCCTCCTCCCGCTTCCGCCGGGGCGGAGGGGCGGGCACCGGTAAAGGCGGCGGGGCCGCGGCGGGGCAGGGGCTGAGCGAGCCATGGCGGAGGAGGCTTCGCAGGTAGCGGAGGGCGGGGGTCCCGGGTCGGGACGGTGCGGGGGTGTGCGAAGTTGTGGCATCCCTTGTCCTGCTTCTCCCCTCCGCGGCGTGCCCCGGGGGGAAAGAGACCTTTGAGTATGAGGGGGGTAGAGTTAGATTGGATATTAGGAAAAAGTTTTTTACAATGCGAGTTGTAGAACACTGGAACAGGTTGCCCAGAGAGGTGGCGGGTGCCGCATCCCTGGAAACGTTCAAGGCCAGGCTGGATGAGGCTCTGAGCAACCTGATCTGGTTGGAGATGTCCCTGCTCCTTGCAGGGGGGGTTGGACTCGATGACCTTTGAAGGTCCCTTCTCACCCAAACCATTCTATGATTCTATCTGCTTTAAGTTTATTCCAAGCTCCAACACCTGCTGTCTGTGTTTTCCCCCTTTCCGCAGAATCTCCTGCTGGCAGCAGCGTTTGTCTCCGATGCGCAGTACAACAGAAATATTCCTTTTAAGACCTCCCCGGAGGCGGTCAGGTAAGCAGGCTTGCGTCTCCGCAAACACCCGTACCGTTACACTGGAGCACTGGGGTCGCAGGCGGTGCACGGTGCGGTGGGGCACTCGGGCTGGGGTGGGGTGGGGAAAACCAGCCCCAACTGTGTTCAGAGGACCTTGCGTTCGCCAGCTGGGTGCCGAGGAGGCTGGGTGGGAGACAAAGAACTGGATTTAAGGCGAGATGTGTAAGTTGAACGGGGCTCGGTGCATCTGTATGTTGAGGATGGGAAAGGAAATTAAAACTTTTTTTTGTTTGCTAGAGAAAAAAAAAATCAAATCTTTCAAGACTGAAGCTGTAGCACTCTGGAGATGGAGAGTGTGGGAAGCGGGGTCAGCCCTCACCTGTGTGGAAGGGGTGCTGGTGTGTGGCCGTGCTGGGTGTAAGCAGCAGGGTTTTGCTAGCAGGAGTAGCTGCTGGGGCAGGAGTAATTAAAAGCTTATGTTAATTGGTGATAAGTGAAATTCCCCAGGTCAGGAATGTTTTGCCTGCAGGGGTGACTCTCTTCCCTTTTAGCTGCTGGGAAGGGGCTGAGCAGTGAGTTTTCCCTCAGGCCTGGACTGCTTTGGGCTAACTATTTCCGTGTGTGAAGCTTGAGAGGAGGTGGCTAGTGTAGAAGGGAGCTGGGCAGGTTTTACGTGGCTGTGTCTCGATAATGTTATTAAGGATACAATATCATGTTGGCGGTGTAATCACCTGCCCTGTGGCCTCTGTGCAGGTGGTTGTTGGGCAGATGGGATGGCTGTTTGGTGATGTTGGCAGCTTTTTTTTTTATTGGCAGAGAAACTATGCGCTCTGCGGATCCGCGTGTCCCCAGAGGAGCCACTGGTGCATGCTGTTGTGTGAAACCTGCTGTGGGATGTGTTCGTGGTTGTTGCTAGCACTCACCAGAGGTTTTGCTGCCGCAGGAGATAGAACACTGCGTAAGCTCTGCATACAGAAGAGTTTACTGTGCAACTCTGTATTTCTGCCTGGAGGCTTTTCTTATCTCTTTGCTTTTTTAACCTGCAAAGAAAGGGTGTTAGATAACTCATCACACTTAATTTGTGTGTCCTGTGGGTACCTGAGCTTAGCAGATTCAGGAGCAAGGCAATTACAAAAAGGAAGCAGCTTTACCAAATCTGTATGTTGCGGTCTTAAACTGAACTGGAGAACACCTGTGTTCTACCTTCCCGGGATTTTTGCTGCCTGAAAGGGAGTATAGTGTCCTGAGACTATAAGGAAGGGCCAGGAAGGAAAATGCCAATTCCCTGGCAGGTAATGTGCACTGAAGCCTTTATTTATGGTGCCGCTGCCTTCTTTCTGCAGGCTTTATTATCTCTATAACCACTGGATCATGCGAACAGCCACCTACTTCTTCATCTTTCTCAACCTCTCCCTGGCAGTGTTTGAAGAACCCGCTGTGTATCCGCTCCCCTTCCTGGTAAGTTTTCAGAGCAGAAGCAGCAAGGCAACTGGTATTGCCTCGCTTGGTAGGGCAAGCGAGGGTTTCTTACTTGGAACTAGTTGTCAAATGCGTCCAGAGATAACTGTGCTGGAATTTCTGTTGATATCTTGGATCTAATGAAACGGAGACAAAAAAGGGCATAGGAGCCAGGCAGGGACTATGGAAGCCACCGTGGCCATCAGCAGTGGCTGATGTGACTGCGGACAAAGTCACGTTGCTTGTTTGCACCTCGGAGAACAGTTCCAGCCTTCTCTGTGACCCAAGTCCAGTCCTCCTGTCCGAAAGCAGGAGTGGAGCATTGCACTTAGGACTGACTTTTCTGTAGCCTTTGTTTGTTCTGTTCTAGCGTGTTTGTGAGAGATGTGCTCCTTGAATCCTAAGCAAATACAAATTTCCTGGCTTTAACCTGCCTGTGGCAGGGAATTGCACAAAAAGAAGTCTGAAACTATTGCTCAGTGCCAGATATGTGAGCCTGTAAAACAGCCCACAGCAAAACCCACTGGAAAAAAAACTTTTGTACTGACTCTGCCTGTTTTTTCTTTGCCTGTATCCCAGCCTGAACAGCCTCATCTGCGTGAAGAGGGCTAGCGCTGCCCTTGGTTGTCCTGACTTGAGTCCCTTCTCTCCCTGCAGGTCACTTCTCTGGTGGAGGTTGTGTGCCTTCTGGTGTTCTTTGGCCGACTGACACACTTTGCAAAAGTCACCCCTCGCAACGTATTTTGGAAGGATACCAAGAACATCTGCATCATGGTTGCGATCCTGGTGAGTTAGGCCTAGCGAAGCGCCCGAGGTTGAGGTGGCTTTTCCCTCCCGCTGCTTTCCTGGTGGCGTAGACCTGATGCACAAGTGCTCTACAAGAGCTGTGGCCGAGTCAACCCAACAGCTTGGCTTGTTCTCACAAACCTGTTGTGTGTGCATCTGTCCGGGAGCAGCTAACCCTATTGTCTTCACCATCTAAACACATTTCCAGTGTTGCTTCTGGGAATTCTCCTTCTTTCTTCTACAGTTATCACTATCAGACTTGGCCATATATGGGGTCCTCAGAACGTACAACGTGAGGAGCATCCGGTGGTCGAGAATTGTGAGGCCCATCTTCCTGATCAACTTTGCAGAGAGTCGGCAGGTAAGGAAGAGATCTGGTGGGATGTACCCCTGATGCAGGGTCCTGTTTTTGGACAGCCTGCTGCTTGCTGAGATGCAGGGGATTTAGCAGAAAGGTTTTTGGGCAGAAGTGGCAGAATTTAGGTTTGCTGTGAGTGACGATTTCTCTCAGAGGTGACCTGAAGCAAGAATGTTCCTTGTAAGGTCAGCCCATGGGCTGTGCTTAGTCCAGCCCGCCCAGAGGAGCCACCTCTGTTTGCCGGCAGCGTTAGACGCTGTCCTCAGGAGGCGTGAACGTGAGCAGAACCGCAGATGAGAAAACTCTTTCTCCCTGGGCCAGGGGCCAGGTTACTTATTTCTGGAAGTCTCTGAGGAAAACAAGCACAAGTGTCACACTGCTCTCAGAAAATTAACTTGTAGTCCAGATAGGTGATTTGGACTCTGATTCCTCTTGTCATGGGGAGATCTTTGCCCTGCTGCCCAAGCCGTTCTGGTCTGGTACAAAGGAATGAACTGCTGTGGTGTGGAGGCCTAGGGGAGGGAGCAGTTGAAGTTTCAGGCTCAGAGCGTGTGTGTTGTAGCCTGCAGTGATGGGCTTCTGTCTCTGACCAGTCCCCTGCAGCAAGAGCATCTCAGCAGTGCCGCAGGGCCCTCTGTCCCTTGGCTGGCTGAGTTCATGATGTGTAGATAAGGTCTCTCCTTCTGGCATCTCCTCTGGGGAATGAGGAGGAAAGGCCTGGTACTCTTGCACAGGTTTTAGCGGAAAAAAGCTGGCACATCTGGGTTGGAATCTCTCCTGCCGGGTGACAGAAGATTTCCTGTATCCACTTTGCTTGCCTGTCCCTGCATGTAGGAGTTTGGGATGGTGTGGGGAAAACAGGTACCACCTTGCCTTTAAACGCTTCCCTTCTCCCTGGCAGATTCGGAGAGCCTTCCGCAGTATCCGCAACACGCTGCCAGAGATCACCTACGTCTTCTTGCTCTTCATGTTTAGCCTTCTCACGTTCTCCCTCATGGCCTTGAAGCTGTTTGGTGAGAGGTGTGAATACTTCTTTTGCTCAGAGCTGGGTGTGACACTTCTGGGCGGGAGGGAATCTGGCAATTCCAAAGGATTGCTAGTGAATACGAGCACTGCTGAGACGTGCAGTTCCTGTGGTGGGACACGTGAGCTCCGTGCTTGACTTCAGATTGTCCGTTTCCTCCTAGGAATCTCAAGACAGCAGAAGGCTTGCCGTATTTCAGTAACTACCTAGAAATTGTGTTTGACCTCTATGTGCTGGTGACGACAGCGAACAGCCCGGATGTCATGTACGTATGCTGAGCTTGCAGGCTTTCGGTGCGAGTGCCGGTGTCCTGCTCCTAGTGGCAGGATCTCTGGTTGGAACACTACTGCGTTTTGCACAACAAGGTATTTCAGAGCAGCGACAGGGCTTTTACTTTTCCAGCCTGCAGGGGCTTCATGAATCATCAGCCATCTGTGGGTTTTTTTTGGTTGTTTTGTTTGTTTGGGTTTTTTTTTTAAGCGGCTCTGAACCAGAATCTGAGATTAGAACTACTTTTAGAAAAGTTACATTAAAAATACTGCTTTCCAAATGACCCAGTAGCTGATGAAGGCTTAAACCTGAGGGACAAACGCACACACTCTTTGATTAAAACCACTTCCTGAAAAGGCAGGGTGTGCTCTAGTGATCAGATGACTTTTTCTCCTGTAATATTTGCAGGGATTTCTGTGCAGACTTTAATTTGCACAGCTGTGTTAAATGTAAGCGGGGGTCAGGCTTTCCACCCTCATTTGTTCTAACTACATTCCTGTTTTGGTCTGTGCTGTGAAGATGCCATCGAAGAGGAGGGCACTGACAGAAGCTTAATCTCTGCTTTCTCTCCTGCATCCCTTCAATTGAGGACTGAAAACTAGGATGAAAATCTGGTGGAAGAAAACTGTTCTGTAACTGAACTAAGACACAGTTTTGGCTTTTTGCCTAGCCTGGGTATTATCTGGCAAGCTTGATCTGTCTGTCCAAAGCAGTACTTAGAAATCCACCTGAAAGACTGTTTTCTTGTGGTTTCTCTTATTTTTCTCTATTTGTCTGCTCAGCAAGTAGCAATCTCTCTCCTCTTTTCTAGGATGCCGGCATTTGACTTCAGCTCGTGGTACGCTCTCTTCTTCATTGCCTTTGTCATCGTCAACACTTATATCTTCATGTCGCTCTTCCTGGCTGTTGTGTACAACAACTACAAAAAACACCTGAAGGTAACGTTTGGAGGGTTGAATTGTGATCAGCGACTGCTTGCTGTTCTAAATAACCTTGTAAGGAAATATGTGCCTTCCTTTGGAAAGCTTCTGCTTCTGGAAAATGTTGAGAAGGGAGCACAGCTTCTGGCCTCTGCTGAGTCTCTGCAAGTAACAAGCACAGATCCACCTTTTGTGTCATGGAGATTGTTGTGAGTCCTGCTTTTAGCGTTTAACAGTGAAATATTCTGTGCTGCTGTGGACCCAAGAAATTGCAACAGATAGGAGGCACGTGTCTCTGCGTTATCACTGTTGGCTCAGAAACACTGTCTCTGTGCAGGAGACTGTTCTTAGTTGTTTATAAATACACAGCACGCTTTTGCTGGCGCTGCATGTGCTCTTAAAGCAGAGGAAGTGAAAAGGGATGTCTGAGTAGATTGGAGCTCTTGCTTCTTCCACCCAGACTGAGTAGGTGCCGTTTGGGACTCTTGCGATGAAAGGGTGAGAGCTGGAAATTGCTGGGTGCTCCCGTGAGGGGACTGGCTCTCTCTCAGTAAGCAGGCTGCTAGGTCTTCCCAGAGGTTGCAGCCTCCCAAGATCTTCAGCCTGCTTGTAATTGTGTACGGAGGAGGATCTACGCCCCTGATCTCAGCAGCATTCACTGATGGGTGGGAAGCATGTGTGGACACATCCTCTTTGCTTTTTTTGACCTGTGGGCATGCAGATCCTGTGATCTTTGAAAGATATCCCCCCATCTCCTTCCTGTTAGACATTATCCTTTGTCTCTTCTTCCGGTTTTTCAATGCATCTCCCAGCAGCAAACAATCCAGTGATCCATGCAGAGAGCCCACGGTTGCCTGTTAAATAGCATTTCTCCTCACCCCATGGACTGTGCTGTACTTTGTGTCCAATATCACTCCAAATGTGTTCCTCTGAGTCTCTTCTTGCACCTCTGTGCCATGAAAATAGGATTAAAAGAGCCAAGGAGGGGGAAGGGTAACTGAAGCTGCCTGAATCCTGATTCTCTCTCTAGAATGAGATCCGTCAGCTTGCTTACATGAAGCGCCGCAAGATGATAGAAGCCTTCAACCTCCTGAAGGAAGAGGAGGGAGCGCAGTTTGTGGTTAGAGAAGCCCGGTGGAAGCAGCTTGTCAAGCTGGTGGCTCCAGATATCAGCAATTCCCACCGAGAGCTGCTGCTACACATCTCGGATGATGAGCAGAAGGGTTTTGTAGGTGAGCAGTGATATTGAGTCCAGATTGCCGCAACTCGTGTGCGTATAGGTTTGCATTTGCCAGACACTGCCTTTTTTTAATGACAGCAGACCGATGTGTCGTGCTTTCCCCTCTACAGAGAAGAAGTCCTTTGTACAGCTGGCAGATCTCCTCAACATCCAGGTGATTACCCTGAAAATACGCAGCCACCCGCTGGGGCGCTGGATGCCTCGCGTGTACAAGTCGGCAGTGAGTCGGTTCCTGCGCAGCATGGTTAGGCACAGGTGAGCCTCTACTGGTGGAGCAAGCAGCTCTTAACGTTCCAAGGGCTGCAGAGCAGTGGTGTTGCAAGCAAAAGCTCATCTAGCTGTCGTGCTGGGAAGAGCAAACTGCATTTAGGTGAACGTTGGGGGTTGTGTTTAAGTGTTCTGTGGACCAGCTCTGCTCTTAGCCTACCCCTGGTTGCGTGGAGAAACTAGATTTGGCTATTGGTGAGTCCATACCTCTTCCAGTCCCACTTGTTCAGGTCTCCTGTAGGTGCCAAGTGTAAATAGCTCGTACTGAAAGCAAGAAGTGCTTCATGGCCTGCCTTGAAAGACCAGACTAATGCTCTGCTTAAAAGTGATCCTACCCCCGCAGCCTCTGCTGCAAAGCTGCGTTGTGCTGTTTCATCAGCTCTTCCTAAGTTGGTCCCATGAGCTCCTAGTGCTCTGTTTCACATCTGAGTCTTCCCAGAATTGCAAAATCACTGAGGCTGGAAGGAACAGCTAGAGATGGTCTAGTGTAACCCCCTCGCTCAAAGCAGGGTCACCTAGAGTAGGCCGCTCAGGGTTATGGCCAGTTGGGTTTTGAGTATCTCCAAGGATGGCGACTTCATAAATTTTCTGCGAGTTTTCCTGGTTAAAAAAAAAAAAAGCTTTTTTGTTTAAATGGAAAATCCTCTATTTCAACTTGTGCCCCTTGCCTCTTGTGCTTTCACTGCATACCACTGAGAAGAGTCTGGCTGCATCTTCTCCACACCTTCCCATCAGGTATTTATACATATTAAGATCCCTCTGATGCTTCTCTCCTTCAGGCTGAGCAGTCCCAGCTCTCTGAACACGTAACGTGTCAGATAATCCTATCCTTTAATCATTTTTGTGACCCTTTGCTGCACTTGATCTAGTACGTTTGTGTTGCTGTTGTGCTGGGGAGCCCAGCTGTGGACACGGCACTCCAAATGTGGCCTCGCCAGTACACTGAGTAAATCTGGGGGCAAAAATCCCTTCCCTCCACCTGTTCACATTCCTGACGTAGCCCAGGGTGCGTTGCTGGCTCGTTTCAACCTGTCAACCAAGACCCTGCCCCCAGCTCCTCTGCAGCGCTGCTTTTCAGATGATTGACCCCCAGCCTGCCCTGGTGCTTGAGGTCGTTCCTCCTCAGGAGCAGGGCTTTGCATTTCCCATTAAACACGATGGGATTCCTCTCTGCCCGCTTCCGCAGCCTGTCCAGGTCCCTCCGACTCCAGCACACCCACCTGGTGTACCAGCCTCTCCTCCCAATTTTGTACAGTACTTGGTTTTACCTCTCCAGTCTTTCTGCTTGAGAAACGCTGCTTGGCTTACGGGAAGCACGGCTGCAGTCAGTCTGAGAGTTTGTTTAACGTGGAGAGCACTGGCCGTGGTGTACCTGGAAGGCTGTGGTGCTCTGCTTTCTGTTGGACCTGAAGGGCAAAGCCAAACTCTGCAGTAACTTTCCTAAACTCAAATTTGGGGAGAACTGATGGGTAAAGATAGTTTGTTGAACGGCAGTGTTTGAGAGAGGAGGCAAAGATCTCGTGAAATAACTGTGTAACTTCTACCTTCTTGCGAGTGACAAACATCTGTCTTTTTCTTCTTGCAGGGGATTTGTTTGGACTTACGATGTGATCATTCTAATAAATGCTATCTTCATTGCTCTGGATGAGGAAAGCCCCTATATTTCTTACGCAGAGTGGGTCTTCCTTGCTCTGTACATAATTGAGATACTCCTGAAAGTGTACACGTACGAACCGAGGGCGTTCTTTGGCAAAAATCAGTTCTGGAACTGGTGAGTGGGATGAATCTTTGTGTTAAAGTCGGTGTGAAGCGTGGTGAGATCTTTGTGCTCAGCTCCTCAGGAACTGAAAGTCTCTTTGAGAGATGGGCTGCCTGGCAGGAGCGCGTGTGCCAGGGTGTAATTAACATGACTTTCTGCATCGGAGGACGCTGTTCTCTTTCCTGGCCTCACCTGGCTCTGACAGACTACTGCTCTCTGCCCTGCTAGCTCAGTCAAAGGTGGCTCCGCAGTGCGTGAAGGTAGTGGCTGGGCAGGGCAAAGCATTTTGCTAAACAAAGGTTTCCCATCTTCCCGCCCTGCAAATCGTTTGAGATGATGCACGGCTGCCTGGCACGGATGTGAGGAAGAGGGGTTACCCTACTTTTCCTGTGTTGTGTGGCAGCTTAGGCGCCCATTCTCTAACAGCACTGCCTTCCCTCGTGCTAGGTTTGATACCCTCATCATCTTTGCTGCCTTGACTGCAACGATACTCAATACCACCCTGAAATCGAGTAAGTGCAGCTACAACAGTCTGCATGCCTCTGGGACACTCGATGGTCTTGAGTCGCCTTTTGGCACCACCTTGGGCTTGGGAGGCTTTTTGACAGGACAATGAATTTCCTATAGGGTTTCTAAGAACTAACCCAATCTTTTCTTCTTTTTTTTTTTTTTTTCTCCTTAATAAATACCTATTATAAACAAGGTTTAACAAGGAGAGCATGCTTTATCTCTACACTAGCTTCATAACAAAAAACCCCTTTTCCTTTCTCAGCCACGAAGTACAACAGCCAGCAGATCCTGGACATTGTCTTCATCCTAAGGGTCCTCAGGCTGATAAGGATTGTTGACAGCATTCAAAGGTACTGAAGAGAGTGGGACAGGGGCATGGTTTTGGGGCAGGCTGTGTCAGAGGCTGGGCTGAGACAGTGCCTTGAGCCGCTCTGCGTGGCTGCTCTGCACTGACTGTGGCCACTCAAGAAAGCATCCCAAGGCCTTGTCCCAGCGTGCCTGGGACGAGCCCAGCTGCTGCAGCCTCTCTGGAGGTTTGCTTACAAATAAGGGTGTGTGGGGAGCATGTGCTGGATGGGATGTGACCGTAAGCGAGCCTGGGCTTTAAAAGAGCCTCCCCCACAGCAGGTGTTGTCGTGAATCGTTTGCTGTAGGTTCCGGGCCATCATGAACACACTGATAAACATCGTACCGACAATGTTGACATTTGGTGGGCTGACTCTGGTAAGAAATCTTGGTATCTTAGCTCAAAGCACTCCAGTTTTACAGGAATGTGTCTTAAGTCTCACGCTCGTGCTGTTATCAAGAGGATAAATGCAAATCTCTGGATGGCTGGCCTTCGGAACTGTAAGTGTCTGTTTTGATTCCTGGTCACTGCACGTGTACATGTGTGCAGAGGGGTTGGGTTCCTGCTAGTTGCCAGGTCAGGGCGTCCTTCTTCGCTCCGCGAGGCAGTGGGGATGTTCCATGCAGGCTGGGCTTCACACTGTAAGGAATCCAACTGTGATTTGGGCAGGAAACTGAATGAGAAACCTGTTTCTCAAATAATTTCCTAAAAATAAGTTATCTGCTTATGATGTGAGAATATTTCATCTCCATGTATTTGAGCTGTAGTTCTTGGCTTGTTGTTCCTGCCTGGTCATTGCCCTTGAGTGGGCTGGGGGTCTCAGACTCTGTGCTGCTCCTCAGCAGCTTGCCGTGTCTGTAAAAACTGGAAAACCTGCGGGAACGCTAAACTTGCTGCGGAGCTTGCTGCTCGCTGGAGAAGCAGGCGACAGGGTTTCTCTTCCCAGGTTGTGTACTGTGTATTTGCTATCATCGGCATGGAGCTATTCCATGGGAAAATCCAGTTCTTCCCGGCAAACTCGAATGCTCCTCACGCCCTGGAATGCGGAAACCCAGCGCTCAAGGATTCGCTGTTTGCCCGTGCGAAATACTGCAAGAACAACTTCAACAACTTTGCGTCGTCCTTTGTCGTCCTGATGGAGCTCACGGTGGTCAATCAGTGGCATGATATCCTTTGTGGTGGGAAGTCCAGACTAGGCTCCGTGTTCTTCCCGGTGTATTTCACGCACTGGCGGACGTAGCGGCAGACAACGTGGTCCCTGCAGAGGGCTGTGTTCGGAAGGTTGTCGCTGGGCGGTGTTACCTGGTTCCTCCCCTAGCACCACCCTGCAGCGAGATGTTCTCCCGCTTTAGCGCTCTTCTCCTTAACTCCCCTGATACTCTTTGCCAACGGGTTTGCCAACGTGACGGTTCAGCCTGCGAAGCTGTATTTCATTGCCTTCCACATCGTGATGGTGATAATTATTGTCAAGTAAGTTTTGGGTTGCTCTCCTCTGTTTTGGAGGGAAGAGAGGCTCTGCCCCCGGCTGGGGCGGAACTGATGGTCCCGGGGTCACACATGGTGTGACTCTGAGACAGGCAGGACGTGTGGCATAGAGGAACCTGCTGCATCTTCTGAACTTCTGCTCCTGGAGCTCCCCATCTCCAGCAGAGGAGGGGATGGAGCACTGGGAATGAGCCTGGGAATACAGAGTTGATGCCCAAAAGCAGGGGGGGGATGCCAGTAAGGAAATGCTGCTGTGTGATTCTGCTCGTCATCTCTTTCAGTATCTTCGTGTCGTTCATTTTGGAAGCTTTCTTTGTGGAGTACTCCCTAGAGAAGAGTGAAGTGGAAACAGCCATTGAACGGAAAATCCAGGAGCTGGGAATGGGAGTTCAAGAGTAAGCCCCTCAAAAGGGTCGTGCTGGATGTGGCTGGCTTGGCACGTCCCACGAGGGCTGTGGGACCGCAGGAAAATGCCTCCCGGGGTAACTCCTGGCCCTTCTTGCGTAGGGATGAGCTCCAGGATGAGCAGCTCCTGGATAACATGGAGAGCGCCGAGCACGACCTCGAGGGGGAAGGCGGAACGAAGCCACAGTCTAAAGGGCTGGTGTTTAAAATCGCCTCCAAACGTAAGTGCAGCCCTGCGGCGTGCCCGGTCTTTTGTTTAAGAGGCCACGGCTCTGCACTGTCCCTCATCGTAGCCCTCTCTCTGGGGAGGCTCCCAAGCACTTCTGCTTCCTTTGGACTATAAAAGGAACTAAAACCCAGCTGGAAATTTTGAGAACTGTGGACACTCTAATATTTTGCTTCTGTTTTCACTTCTGTAGCAACTTATTTTCCTCTCTTCTACCTCAGTCCTTCTCTGCACCCTTGTCTTCACTAGCCAGTCTGTGAAGATGCTGCCTTGGTGGCTGAGGTCCTGCTGCTGCCATTTTCTGCTTTTCTCCTTCCTGTATGCGCTCTGCATTCCTCCTGGCTTGGATCACGAGGTGACTACGCTCCTTTCCTCTCCGTTTCCTCTCCCAGAAGACTGCTTTTCCTTCTGCTGGCTTTCCTGTGGTTCCCCAAGCTCGTGCTCCTTGGTATGACAGCTGATTGGGATCACAAATCCATGGGAGGACACCTGGGAGCAGAAGTGCTTAAAATAGTAAAATAATGGTCTCTCTCCTTTACAACTGCTCCCATTGCTTTAAAAGTGTATGGAGTGAAACAACCAGGGAACATCGTTTGGGGCATTTTTCTTGCCTGTTCAGCGTAAAACACGGGGAGCAGGGTTTGAGTAAGCTCCTACGCAACTTCTGCTGAAGAACAGAAATGAATGCTTGCTTTATTTTTTTTTTTTTTTTTTTTTT